>JAIFKI010000020.1:31363378-31543378 GCA_025389145.1 Misgurnus mizolepis | reverse complement strand
TCCATTTTTTTCCATCCATCCATCCATCCATCTTTATCTATCCATCCATCCATCCATCCATCTTTATCTATCTTTCCATCCATCCATCCATCTTTATCTATCTATCCATCCATCCATCTTTATCTATCTATCCATCCATCCATCTTTATCTATCTTTCCATCCATCCATCCATCCATCCATCCATCCATCCATCCATCTTTATCTATCTATCTATCCATCCATCCATCCATCCATCCATCCATCTTTATCTATCTATCCATCCATCCATCTTTATCTATCTATCCATCCATCCATCTTTATCTATCTTTCCATCCATCCATCCATCCATCCATCCATCCATCCATCCATCCATCCATCCATCCATCTTTATCTATCTATCCATACATCCATCCATCTTTATCTTTCCATCCATCCATCCATCCATCCATCTTTATCTATCTGTTTATCCATACATCCATCTTTATCTATCTATCCATCCATCCATTCATCCATCCATCTTTATCTATCTATCCATCCATCCATCAATCCTTATCTATCCATCCATCCATCCATTCATCCATCTTTATCTATCTATCCATCTATCTATCTTTATCTATCCATCCATCCATCCATCCATCATCCATCTTTATATATCTATCCATCCATCCATTGTATTTATTTATTTGTACAACTTTACTTTATCCATCCATAATCCATCCGTCCATCCATCCAGTCTTTCTTTAACCATCTATCTATCTGTCTATCTATCTTTATCTATCCATCCATCCATCCATCCATCATCCATCTTTATCTATCCATCCATCCATCCATCCATCCATCCATTGTATTTATTTATTTATTTATTTATTTGTACAACTTTACTTTATCCATCCATAATCCATCCGTCCATCCATCCAGTCTTTCTTTAACCATCTATCTATCTGTCTATCTATCTATATCCGTCTATCTATCTATATCCGTCTATCTATCTATGAGGCTGTTTACACTTGGCATTAACATGCGTTTTCGTCGATCGGATCACAAGTGGACGACGCAAATGCCAGGTGTAAACGGTGTTCAAAACGTTTTGAACGCGTCCACTTTCGACCACTTTCAATCACATCCAGAGGTAGTCGAAACCACTTTCTATCGGATCGCTTTGGAGTTGCGGAACGCAATGTGCCTTCTCTCTGCCCATTTATCTAATCTGAGGTATTAAACACAAGTTTTGCATCTTTTTTTGACTTCTGGCATGAACATACGGTGAACAGCGCTATTTTTAGCCTTTCATTGATAAAACTACTGCGGGTGTTCTCCGTAGTTTCGTTTTGAAAGCGTGAAAGTTGCGCGATCCTATTTCATCATTTGCGCTGAAAGCTCCAACAAATAAACGTACAAAACTCTGTGCAGCATGTATACTTGCTAAACAAGCAGCGGGCTCCGACATAATATAAGTTTGCGTCCATATAAACTCATAATTACTCCCGCTCGCGTTTGAATGACAGCAGAGAGACTCGCCCACCGTCTCACAGACCACCCCCTCACAGTATTCAGGACAGAAGCGGTCGAAAGTGGACAAAAGAGACGGATTTAAATACCAGGTGTAAACGTAATGTGTCTCTCTCGTCCACTTGTGATCCGATCGATGAAAACACATCTTAAAACCAAGTGTAAACAGCCGTCTATCTATCTATATCCGTCTATCTGTCTGTCTGTCTGTCTATTTATCCATCCATCCATCCATCCATTGTATTTATTTATCCGTTTGTCCATGAAACTTTATCCATCCATTTATCCATCCATCTTTATCTATCTATTGTATTTATGTATTTATCCATCCATCTATTATATTTATTTATCTGCCTGTCTATCTATCCATCTATGAAACTTCACTCTATCCATTCATTTTTATCTCTCTATTGTATTTATTTATTCTCTATGAAACTTCATCCACCATTTTTCTGTCTCCGTTTATCTAGCTTTATGTAACTTGTGTTATCTGTCTGTTATTGTGTCTGTCTGTGAAGTTTTACTCCATCTATCCATTTTGTTTTCTCTGTGTTTCTATCTATCTCTGTCTATCTACTGAATGCATCTGTCTGTCTGTCTATTGTATGTATGTACCTGTCTGTCTGTTGATCTCATATCATTTTCTGCCTATATATTCACCTGTCTATCTCATTTTAATCCATCCATCCACATGGCTTTTTAGCAGCGGTATAAACAGACATGTTCCTCAGTGTTTTGTGTGTTGGTGATGTGGCGGTGCCGTGTATGTTGTGTGTGTCTCTCACAGGTGTGGGTCCGCGAGTATATGCATGTGCGTATCTGCGTGCGTTTGGAGTTTGTCACCTACCAGGAAAGCACAGAGACTTCTGCGCGGAGAGTCCCACTGAAAGCAGCTGTTGATGTACGAGCCCACATTCATGAGGAAGAGAGCACAGCGCTTCACACGGTTAAAATTCTGCTGCAACAGCTGAGAAGACACAAAAATCATGGAGACATGTAAAAAAAACCTCATATAATATTTATACAGGAGTACATGTTTAATACATGAGGTAATGTAAAAATATTGAAATCAGAAATTGAAAAGTGTATTTGTGTATCGAACCTTTCAATTAAGGTTTGAAATTGACAATAAGAGTAATATATATATATATAAAAAAAACTTTACTGTATCTGTGCACATGCACAATTGCATGCTTAAGTATAAATGTGCAATACATGAATGCATTTATTTGTAAAAAAATTAATAAATGCATAAGCATTGCTCAGTATATTCCCACATATATATAGTGTAATACAAGTTTCGAAAAGTTTTATTTACTCTATCCAAATGCTAAAATCACACCAAAGCATTTAATTTCAAATCTTCACTTTGTTTGCACGATCCACAGGCCAAAAATGCACACATAAAAAAAAAAGAAAACAGACAAATGTAATAATCTCTCTAAGTGATGGTGTGCCTGACAGCTGGGGTTAGATATACGGGCCGAATCTGTGCTTGAACTCTTCACTGAGTTGGGCATAAAAGACAGAAGAATCGGTCTGTTCTGCTCAATGCACGGCTTTGTGACAGCGTCTGATTCAGCCCAGCCCCTCCAATTCAGAGCTTTTGTCACGCCGGCACATTGAGAGACAGGACAATGAGCAGGCAGAGCCGTGGAGCCGTAGCCGGGCCCTCTGGGGTGGCCCCTCTCCTCTCACGAGGGCCCGCTTGACATTTCTATTCAACACCTAGAGCGGCAGGGCACGGGGGAAAATGGTGCGATTCAGCGCTTGCGCACCCTGTCCCAAACACGTCGCCCTATTGTGTGCGGCCCTGAGACCGCCGGCCCTCGTTTGGGTGGTTTTCAAAACATTTAGACCTGGAGGGCGATTTCTACTTTTGCGGCGAGATTATGTCCTCCTTTTATTTACGTTGGAGGATTTGCAACGATTATAAACATTTAACTCTTGATGGATTAGTCACAAATGCATTTCTAGTGCTCCCAAATTCCCATTACCTGTTTAGAGAGTTTGGACTCCTCTTCAAAGTACTTCTCTTCCTGCGGGACGAACGTCCGCAAACCGGCTTTCACCTTGAAGGAGACGCACAAACCGTATGATTTGTTTTAATTAGAGCTCGAGCTTCAACGCATCAGTAATTATTGCATATTTGACTGTGTGAAAAAAAAACACAAAGCAGAAACAACACAGACAACCAGCACTTGAGGCGCATCGCACACTTACGCTGTTGAAAATGACGTCTGCTTCGAGAAAGATGAGCCCTTTTGTTGGCCCTGTCAGCTCCTTGTTTTTCAAGACGTAGGCCTTCTGTTCGCCGTTGCGGATCTGTGTGAGGAAGACGTGACAGCCTGCTGTCTGGTAAAGCCCCAGCGGACCCCCCCGCCCGGCTGACCCCTGATCTCCCAGCGGCGGCATCAAACAGCCAGCCGCGCGTTCCCTCCTCCCTCCCTCCCGTATCCCTCCATTTCTGACAAGTACCTGCTCATTACCAGCATCCCTCTGTCATCACGACATCAGCCGGCCACGGGGAGGCCCAGCTGTGCGTGCGATCAATCTATTTACTTCAAAACTGCTTTATAAAAGCCCGTGAAACCACGCGGATTTGGGAATTTGGAGTGAAGTGAAATCGAAGCTTACGTTTAGTAATGGGATGGCCACTTTACCCAGGAAGTCGGCGCTGCGGTCCCGATCCTCGTCGTAGACGGTGACTTCCAGCACGGCGTTGATGTCGATCACATTGCTGCGAAGAAAAACAGGAAGGATGAAAAGTAAACACAAAGTATGCATTAAAATAAAAGTGATTAGAAAACGAGTATTTCAGCAATGCACGTGAAGGGCTCAGATGCAAAAGCCGCTAAACACCGCAACATCAAAAATTAGATGCTTTCGGCACTTATTATACGCTCAATCAAATACTTTCGCTTTAAATCCACTTAATCCCAGCTTTACGTGATTCAGATACCGGTTTGTTGGCAGAATCCATTAAACATCACGCCGATTTATCAGCAAAGTCATCCAAGTGCACGGAAAAAGAATTGGATGAACGACGACGCACGTAGCCTACGTCAAGGTCCAAGTTAAAGGAGGTTCACCAAATACATTAGTATTATTTACTAGGGATGTTCATTTCAGTAAAATTTCCCAAACATTAAGCGTTAACTGATTTTAACATCAAATTTAGGGCTTTCAAAACATTAATAGCGATTAATCGCATACAAAATAAAAGTTTGTTTTTGTATAATATATGTGTGTGTGTACTGTGTGTAATTATTTTGTATATATAAATACACACACATGAATATGTGTATTAAAGAAACACATTTTATTTCTTTTATTTTATATGTAAATTTAAAAATATATACATAAATAAAATGTTTTTTTTTTAAATTTCTTAAATGTATGTGTGTGTTTATATATACATAATATTTACACACAATAAACACGCAAATATATTATGCAAAAACAAACTTTTATTTTGTATGTGATTAATCGCGATTAATCTTTTGACAGCCCAATTGCAATTGAGTAAAAAAATACAAACAATACAAACATTTTATTTAATTTGAACGTACAACTTTATATTATCAAAGAGTACGCGATCAGTTCAGAGGATTACTATCTAATGAGGGCGGATCATCTCTTTTATTTTATCTACCACAGTGGCCATTTCTGAAGCAGGACACATTTCAAAAAGTTTTACTTTTGCTTCTTTTTTCTCTGAGTGCGAAAGGGAGATGTTTATTGTCAGTGTCTAGGTTTGTCCTTCTGGGCGACATTTTGCGCACACACGCGCATCTCCGTGCAGAAACCATACTCAAGCAAGGACACAAATGATTTCTTGTACAAATTATTACTTTACCAGACGGTCAGGGCAGCTATAATTTGCGTCATTTACAGGCCATTCACAGATTAAGGATAGAAAAGTGGCGAAATTTCTGTAGGCAAATATTTTTCCTTTTAACTGATAATATTAATCGGTCATAAATTCTTACCGTCGAGTATCCGGTCAATATGAACATCTCCAATTTTGACCAAATTTAATTCACCTTTATTCAGAAAGGACAGTGAAGGGTGACTAAAGACTTTTTTTTAGAAGTGAAGATTTTTGCTTGCACTTAGAGGGTTTTGATGCGAAAGTCAAATTTGTTGAATACCAATAAAGTGATTTTTGTAAAAATAAGGCATTTTAATCACTACCTAATAACCTTTTTATTGCCAGTGAAATTACTACATTTAAACATAAGAGCCTGAAAAAAAGGCTAATTTACAAGAAAATATGTCAGATGTACTTTCACATTTATCAGTCAGTGTGTTTCTGGTGATCAAACTCACAAGCTTAACTCTTTACCCGCCAACGACAAGTTATCTTGGCAATGACGCTTTCCTGACAAAATTTACGGTAATCTGTATAGTGCTGCCTCACGATTATTCGCAACTAATCGTTTGCAGAATAAAAGTTTTGTTTACATAATATATGTGTACTGTGTATAATAATTATGTATATATAAATACACACACATGTATAATTTTAAGAAAAATAATATAAATTCTATATTAGTGATGCACCGATGTATCGGCCGCCAATATTTATCGGCCGTTTTTTTATGAATTTGAAACCATCGACATATCGGCAATAGCATGAGAAAGGCCGATACCGATTGTTTATTAATTTACTGCATAAATAAATCAATTATATGTAAAAAAAAAATGAGTTAATGTTGTTAATAAAATAAATGCTGAATAGCAAAAACCACCTTTGCAGGTTGTCATGCTGTCTTATAATATATGTTTGAGCTTAATTTGTGCCTCTCTTATTATGTTGGTCAGTTAAATGTTAATTAGATCAAATCCATGTTCAGTAAAAATAATTTGATGCAGAAATAAACTAGCTAATAAACCAACTGTATAGTTTTGTATACAATTGTCATATCGGTATCGGCCAGAAGTTGTCTGTTTAAATCGGTATCGGCCCAAAAAATCCTATTGGTGCACCCCTATTCTATATTAATATAAACATGTACAGTATATACACATGCAAATGTTTCTTAATTATATACGTGTGTGTGTGTGTGTGTGTGTGTGTGTGTGTGTGTGTGTGTATTTTTTATTATTATACACAGTTCACCCACATATATTATGTAAACAAAAACTTTTATTCTGCAAATGATTAGTGGCGACTAATCGTGAGGCAGCACTAAATCTGTATCACTAGATGGCGCTCTTACCCAATTCATAAAAATGAAGTAAGACCGAATTTAACAACATTTTAAACTCCGTGTATGTTTTGATAATCATTCTGAATCTGATATCTAATAAAATTACTTTACAAAAATGCAATTATTTCAGCTTTTGTATAAAAAATAAAAGAAAACTACCCATATTTAAGAGGTTATAAAAAGAGAACAAATGAAGATAGGATAAGGTTTTTTTTGGGATATATTTGTATGTTTATATATTTATAGAAGAAAAATTTCCTGAAAGGCATTTTGTCAAAATCACTTTTTAAATAACTTTAAAAAAAAAGGCTGTTGGGGAATGACTTAACATATTTTTAGTACGAAGCCCTAAACATGCAAAGCTACCAAAGCTCATATATAAATACGGATTGCATTTAACATAATCTGACTTTTCTACTTCAAATGAGTGAGAAATGATGTAGAGCGCTCTTGATTATTTCCACTTGGTTGTTATTAGTGGTGTTTGCTAAGGGGTGTAGACGCTGCGCTTTTGTGAACGATACCTCCAACTGTGCGGCTTTATAAACAGATTGCTATTACTTCCCTAAGCATGTTTCACCAGGCGGACGATAAAACCCCACTTAATCATTTAATTATTTAAAGACCTGAACATTTTTTAAGTTACTGTATGTTTTTGGCCTTAACTGCTTCATGATAAGGCAATGTGGAGATGAAAGGAAATAAAGCAAGGATTCAAACTTGAGCCGCTACTACGCAATATGTCGGCATGCAGCCAACCAGGCCATTGGCACAGAGAAGACTAAAACATTTAGAGACTCAAGACATCCATGTGGGCTTCTCTGAGATTAACCAGTAAGTATCCACACCCTGGCAAAAACCCACAATACACTATCATGGTGGTGAAGGCAAAGGACAAAAGCAAACCTTTAATAAATAAAAATGTGATTTTTAATTATTTTAAATTATGTTTTTTAGGTAACACTTTATAATAAGGTTGTATTTGTTATCAATTATTAAATGCATTAGCTAACATAACCTAAAAATGACAAATATAGTTTTTTTTCATTGAATATATGTTTATTCACTAAAGTTAACAACTTTTGATTTTAAAAACTAACGCTAAAATTAACTAAAAATACTAAAATGAATAAATGCTGTAGACGTATTGCTCATAATTAATTTATGTTAGCTAATGCATGAACTTATGTTAACAAATACAACCGCATCGTAAAGTGTAGCCGTTGTTTTTAATATAACTTTGCACAATCAAATTGTTGATCTTTGGCTTTCTGTCTTAATCCACTTATGGGTTGTGAATGCGTGAATTTATCTGGAGGTGTATGATAAGACTCGGTGGCGGTAACTCACAATATGAAGACTTTATTCCACTCTGGATTCAGCGTCTTATAGACGGTGTGCGTCTGCAGACGGTCATTACTCAGCTCTGCCACACAAAACGGATCGCTCTTTCCTGAAACACAATAACACGTTTATCACTGTTTACCTTACGAAGATGATATCAGCCGCAAAAACAATTGGACTTTTAAAGGGATAGTTCACCCAAAAATGTCTTTGTTCTGCAGAACACACATGAAGATACAAAATAATAATAATAAAAAAATAATAAGGGGCACCATTCACTTCTATAGTAAAATGCTTCATTACTATGGAAGTCAATGGTGCCCCTGATATGCTTATTGTTATTTTTCAAAATATCTCTGTTCTTGTTCATCAAAACAAAGAAATTTATACAGATTTGTAATAACATGAGAAATAGTAAATTTCATTTTCGGGTGAACTATCCCTTTAAACTATAAAAATACATTTTAGAAAAATTTTATCTGCTTCAAATTGGGGACTATAGGACAAAAAAAAAGAAAGAAAATGATCCTATTTGGCATGTTTAAATGAATCTGGCATGTTTTTATGATTGACTTAAGTGTCAATTAATGTGCACTATCCCTTTAAAATAAAAATAAATAAGTGATGGAGTTGTTGTGATATGCGGAGTAATAGCGCTCATGCAAAAAAAAACAGGGTTAAATATTTCACAATCACATTTTCTCACAAATAATTTCTTGTTTTCCCGATACATTTTTTATCAGTATGTGTCAAACCTATAACCTTTGCGCTGCTAACGCAATGCTATACCACAAAAAATACAAATAATAAAAAAGAGATTATAATTCAATCATTTTATTGTTCACTACGTTGTGTTTTTATAATGTAACTACAAAACTTCCCAGTGAATGTTGTTTGTTTAAAAACTTTGCATGTCTGGATATTTTCCTCCTGATTAAAACACATACGAGTAAATCATCTAGGTTAACAGTTTCATTTGACTGATCTAATATTTGATGGCAATACGAGTAATCTCAGTTCCCCTTTACACTGTTTACCATATGTAAATAGAAACCGGATAATTTTAAACATTTTCCCACATTTAAATTCATTACACAACTTTCTCACCACAATCACAGTGCGTAAAATATAAAACAAAGTCTCATGTGAGCCGATGCTGCGGATCAGATGGAAAAATGTAGTAAAGTTTGAAAGGTCTTCATTGAAGACTACTGCATTCCTCCAACTAGAGAGAAAAAAGTGTGTGTGCTTCTTTTAAGCTTTTGTCCGTCCACCATGGTGGCTACCAGAAGAACCGTGAAATCAGAACCCATGAGGTGGGCAAGTCCAAAGAAAACCTACAAAAACTATATGAATTAATAATAATATAGCGGCGAGGGGGCCCTCCTCCGGCCTTTCAGACGGTCATCTCTCCATCAAACTCTTTTAGCGGAGAGACTGAGGCATAAACCACAACAAAACATTCAGAAAACTGCCAGAAAGCCTGAATACATTGCAGATATATGAGGGTGTTTAACATGATATTTTACATCAGAAGTGTTCAGTGCGACGCTCGAACATCAGATATATATATATATATATATATATATATATATATATATATATATATATATATATATATATATATATATATATATATATATATATATATATATATATATATATATATATATATTCATATTAATGTATTTATTTATTTATTTATATTAGTTACATCATTTGTTTTGTGTTATAATATATAATAAAATAATAAATTACATTTTTCAAAATCCTATTTTCTGGATTTCAATGATCGTAAGTAGGAACACTGCAAGTTTTACTTATTTTTTATCTTGTTTTCTAGTCAATGTATCTAAAAATTATTAAATCAAGTTAATTTACTGAGTGACCCAAGAGATTAAGTCTTGTTTTTTTAAATAAATATTAAAATCAAGTGAGTTTATGCTGAAAACAAATAAAATATCTGCCTGTGAGGTAAGAAAAATAAACTTAACTGAAGTTTCCACTTATTTCAAAAAAAAATTCTGACTCCACCGGCAGATATTTGTGACCCTGGGCCACATGTTTTTGGGTAATTTTTGCCTTTATGATATATATAGTATGATAGGAGAAGACAGGGTGGAGAGAGGGATACGGGATCGGCAAAGGACCTCGAGCCGGGATTCGAACTCGGGTTGCCGAAAGTGCGTTTGCAACGTATGTTGGAGCACTGCCCACTACACAATCGGCTTCAACAAGGGTACATTTTTTGATGTATACGTCATCTGAAAGCTAAAAAATAAGCTTTTAATGATATATGGTTGGTTAGTAAAGGACAATATTTGGCCGAGATACAACTATTTGAAAATCTGAAATCTGAGGATGCAAAAAATTTAAATTTATTAGGAAAATCGCCTTTAAAGTTGTCTAAATGATGTCCTTAGCAAGACATATTAATGATAAATATTTTTTTATGTATATTTATGTAGGAAATTTTATAAATATCTTGAATTTTGACCCATACAATGTATTTTTGGCTATTGCTACAAATATACCCATGCAACTTATGACCAATGGTCCAGGGTCACATTTTTAAAATATGCCTGATTTTTTTGCTTAAAAATAGACTTAATATCTTGGGTTATTTTGCTTATCGAGTACATTTAATAATTGTTAGATATTTACAGTATGCTAGAAATAAAACATTCATTTTTGCAGTAAGTGAAACAGGAAGTGACAGAATAGCAACAATGTGAATTATTACCCGTGACATCAGCGGCCATCAGCCCCTCTGCCCTCAAGATCTTCACCTGGACGATTCCCACATCCTTCAAGTTAAAAAACGACTTCAGAAGACTCTAAAAAAAAAAATCAAACGAGACACAAACATTTAGCACACATGCATCGCATCTCATCTGCCGGGTGGCAACACATCCACACGTCTCTGACAGCTCAATCTGACCATGAACTTTCTTTAATCTCGCATCACAGTCTGCGAGCAGTTTTGCAACCACGACATTGCTAGAAAAACGCCAAGTCAGATTATCTGGTGGCTCTCACGAATACATCTTCATTATGCAGCTGTTATGAAAAAAGGTCTGTCTGTTTCTGTAAGCGGTTCACTGACCGGCCCTCCAGGGACCGAGGCCAAAACAAAGACAAGCTGTGAATAGAGATGAGAGACAGCTTTGAAGGAAGAGATGTCTCTCTCTCTCTCTTTCTCTCTGGGTTACTCATAAATTCAACCCCCAATATTACCGAGACCACGGGTGCTTCTCAATCCTCAAATTGATGCTTCCTGATTTTATCAGATGTCAATTCTTTAATTGCACCGTGAGGAGGCGAGGATCAAGGAGTGAGGAGGTTTTCCTGAGCGAGGAGGATACACAAGTGTTTTATCGACTAAACCTGACGCATGCATAAATTCTCCTCCCCCTTCACATCATCGCTTCTTTAGATTAATGGCACATTTCACATACATTTTAATGGATTTTTAAGTACGTATTTTATTTTGATGTGGGGCTATGTTTCACTTTATTTTATTGTTATATTTTTACAATTTAATGCACTTAAGATTTGATTATAGAGAATGAACTTAATACAGAAAGTGTATATGTGTCGTGCTTCGATTTCTCATCATTACCTCGCATCCCAAGATGGTGGAGCTAAGATACAAAGAAATGAAGCGAGGAAAGGAAACAAGAATGGACAAATAAGAATTGAGAAGCGGCCCGTATTAATGCTGCAGTGGACTGTGGTCATCTTACGCCCCCTTTTGGTCATTAAAGTGTACGGCACGCCAAAGCACTACCAAGACTCTCAACCAACAAGCATTTCTTAATCAAGTCAATCAGAAATTAGGTATTATTTGGCTTTACATTTATAAAAAACTAAGTAACCAATTCAAAGACAATTTATGGATTACAAAACCAAAGACTGGGAAGTGAGCAATGATATACAACAAGGAAGACTTGCAAACAAATGCGACTACTTAGAAATGCTAATAATTGAGGCTGGATTTCACCTGAGAATAATAAATATCAACTTTATGGGCCGGTTTAACAGACAAGGATTAAATTAAGCCAGGATTAGGCCTTGAGTAAGTTATGATATTTAGGGGGCTTGTGCACCAAGGCGTTTACGTCGGAGTTCGGCATATGTTTTTAATCGTTTCGCACATTTCAATAATGGTGTTTATTTTCTGCGTTCGGCGCGGATTTTGGGTGAAACTATTAGATCGTATGCAGATGTCACTTTTCACTCAGCCATCCAATCACAATGGAGGGAGCGGGACAAATACCACAACAACCAACCAGCGCATCATACAATGACTGGTAAACAAAACAGAAGCAACAAAGTGCTTAGCTGAAAAAACACTGGCAAGTGCCTACAGTCGCCGGGCATTCAGTCGCGTTTAAACGCTTTAGTGTACACGCCCCCTTAAGTAGCTTTTAAAAAAATTGACATTACTGGTGTGAAACAATGTCGCTGATATACTTTAATGTCCCCACGAAACAGATTTTACTTCCGTGTTTTCATGTATTCCCAAGTGAAACCATGTTGCTTGCGTGGGCGTGGCTTGTGTTTTCCACTGTGCTTTGATTGGATATAAAAAAGTAGGCGTTTCATTGAGAAATGGAACTGACATAATGGAACGCACACACAAAACGCGTATTCAACTTTTTGCGCAAGTAGATTACATACAAAGTCAACGCAAACATGCAAATACATGCGAATGAAGCAATTGGGCGACGCAACTGCCACAAAAACACACGCAATTCACCTCAAACACATCTTCGAAAATATTCAACTCAAGCGAAAAATTCGTATAACACAAAGTTAAATCCCACGAGTAGTCTAAAGCAAGGAACACAATGCTTCACATTTGGTGTGTACGCAGCATAACCGTGTATTCACACCAGCCACGTTTGAGGCGTCAAATTCGCGTCTACCGCGTCTAGTTTGCCGCTTGAACATTTTGAGTTTACTCGCTTCAATCGCGCATGAAATTCGAGACATTCACACAGAAATTCGCTTCATTAGAGGGGCTATTGCGACTCTGCTCGTGAAGCTTCTGATTGGTTAACCCGGCGCATTTTTACGCCAAAGTAAAAAAAATTCAACTTGCGCGTTTCCGCGGCAACGATCGATTCGCGGCATTTGCGCAAATAAGGTGGAATCGCGTCTGCAGCGCTAAACGCCTCATTCGCGCCGCGAGCCCTCCAGATGCATGTCAACGTGTCTTTACATTGACTTAACATTGAAATCACTCGCACTTGACGCCTCTACCGCAGCTGGTGTGAACGCAGCATAAGACTGATTAAATCGTCTAGCTGACATCATCAGAAAATTTTCTTTATTTTCAAATTTTGATTGAAGTTTATGATTTTTGGTTTCATTCGGACTTCAGTGCAATTTGTTTTCAGTTAAGTTCAAACATGCATTTTAGTTTGGGACTAGGTTTAAGTCACGTCTGCGAAACCGGTCCTAAAGGCGTTTAGATGACTCTGTTTAAAAATGTGACTGGATGAGAGTACGAAAGATGCTGAATGTGGCCCAGTGGTTTTCAAAGAGCTACTAAAAATGATGAACGTTCAGTTTGACAGGAAACAAATGCTATTAGTTTGCAATATTTGCCACACAGTGTTAAAAACTTTCATCTGGAGTTCATCATTTTCAAACGCAGCGGTTTGCAACATATGTGACCATGAACAACAAAAGTAGTCATAAGTCACACGGGTATATTTGTAGAAATAGCCAAGAATACATTTTGCGCATCAAAATGATCAATTTTTATGCCAAAAATCTTTAGGATATAAAAGAAAAGATGTTCTCCATGAACATATTTTGTATATTTCCTACAGTAATTATATCAAAACTGTGTTTATCATTAATAATATGTGTTGCTAATGACTTCATTTGGACAAAGTTAAAAGGGATTTTCTAAATATTTAGTTGGCACCCTCATATTTTCAAATAGTTGTATCTCGGCCAAATATTGTCCTATCTTATCAAACCATACATCAAAGGGATTTATTTAGCTTTTAGATGATGCATCTCAAATCTCAAAAATAAAAAAATGTACCCTTATGACTGATTTCGTGGTCCAGGGTTGCACATATGTAGCAGTCAGACTTACATATCTATTAATAATCTCCTGGCGTTCTTCTGCGTCACCCAGCATGTTAACAGACAGGTCAGAAACGGAGACGGCGGCAGTGGCCGTGAGAGTCACCAGCAGAAACAGGCGCCCTTTATTCTCCTCCAACTCAACGTCCAGCTTGTGCGTCTTTTCTCTGCTCAATTTGGACAGATCCACCTGACACCTAACACACATTAAACATATTTACACATTTATATATATCAGAGAAATCTGCATTAAAACTGTGACTTACTGGCCGATGAAGTCATCTCTCCTGCCAATGTCTTTGTCCCATACAGAGATCTCCAGGATTCCCCCCTCCTCGTCTAACAGATGAAGATCAAACTGTTCCCTCCATTGAGGGTTGAGAGTTTTAGGAATGGTCTGTTTTTATGGGAAAGAAGTGTCTGTGTCAGGATTGGCATGGGTGTTTGCTGACTGGAAATACTGTAAACGCTGATGTGCCCATGGTGGCATCAATGTTGCTGAATGTACATATTCTTATAAAACCGATAATTCCAGATCTAAAAGCCTATTAAATTTGCCTTGTTTGACACTGTTGTAAGAAATCCCCTACAGAAAGCCCTTGAAACTGTTTTATAATGCTACTAACAATGAGGCAAATGAAGACAAAGAAAGACAAAGACAGAGAGACAAAAAACATAAAAATATATACAGTAGAGAAACAGACATAAATGTATCAAGAAACAACACAATAAAAATCTATAAAAAGAGTCAGACAAGAGATAAACAGACAGAGAGAGAGACAGATAGAAATAGACAGATACATTAGAGAAATGGACAGAAACAGACAGACAGAAAGAGAAGTAGACATTTAAAGAAATAGACAGATACAGTGAAGAAAGGGATGGACAGAGACAGACAAAGAGACAGACAGAAATACATACAAAGAAATAGACAGATATAGTAGAGAAATGGACAGAAACAGACAGACAGACAGACAGATATAGACAGACATCCAGACATATAAAGAAATAGACGGATACAGTGAAGAAAGGGACAGACAAACAGACCGGCAGACAGACAGAAAGACATACAAAGAAATAGACAGACACAGTAGAGAAATGGACAGAAGGAGACAGTCAGACAGACAGACAGACAGACAGACAGAAAGACGAGACACATAAAGAGAAATGGAAAGAAAAAATAGACAGATACAGTGAAGAAAGGGACAGAAAGAAACAGAGACAGACAGACAGACATAAATGGACAGAGAAATTAAGAGAAATGGACAGAAAGAGACAGACAGACAGACAGATAGACAGATAAAGAGAAATGGACAGACAGACAAAGAGAAATGGACGGAAAGAGACAGATAGACAGACGGACAAAGAGAAATGGACAGAAAGAGACAGATAGACAGATAAAGAGAAATGGACAGAAAGAGACAGACAAACAGACAGAGACAGACAGACAGACAAAGAGAAATGGACAGAAAGAGACAGACAGACAGACAGACAGACAGACAGACAGACAGACAGACAGACAGACAGACAGATAAAGAGAAATGGACAGACAGAGACAGACAGACAGACAAAGAGAAATGGACGGAAAGAGACAGACAGACAGACAAAGAGAAATGGACAGAAAGAGACAGACAGACAGACAGACAAAGAGAAATTGACGGAAAGAGAAAGACAGACAGACATACATACAGACAGAAAGACAGACAGACAGACAAAGAGAAATGGACAGAAAGAGACAGACAGACAGACAGACAAAGAGAAATGGACGGAAAGAGACAGACAGACAGACAGATAAAGAGAAATGGACAGAAAGAGACAGACAGACAGACAGACAGACAGACAGACAGACAGACAGATAAAGAGAAATGGACAGACAGAGACAGACAGACAGACAAAGAGAAATGGACGGAAAGAGACAGACAGACAGACAAAGAGAAATGGACAGAAAGAGACAGACAGACAGACAGACAAAGAGAAATTGACGGAAAGAGAAAGACAGACAGACATACATACAGACAGAAAGACAGACAGACAGACAAAGAGAAATGGACAGAAAGAGACAGACAGACAGACAGACAAAGAGAAATGGACGGAAAGAGACAGACAGACAGACAGATAAAGAGAAATGGACAGAAAGAGACAGACAGACAGACAGACAGACAGACAGACAGACAGACAGACAGACAGACAGATAAAGAGAAATGGACAGACAGAGACAGACAGACAGACAAAGAGAAATGGACGGAAAGAGACAGACAGACAGACAAAGAGAAATGGACAGAAAGAGACAGACAGACAGACAGACAAAGAGAAATTGACGGAAAGAGAAAGACAGACAGACATACATACAGACAGAAAGACAGACAGACAGACAAAGAGAAATGGACAGAAAGAGACAGACAGACAGACAGACAAAGAGAAATGGACGGAAAGAGACAGACAGACAGACAGATAAAAAGAAATGGACAGAAAGAGACAGACAGACAGACAGACAAAGAGAAATGGACGGAAAGAGACAGACAGACAGACAGATAAAGAGAAATGGACAGAAAGAGACAGACAGACAGACAAAGAGAAATTGACGGAAAGAGAAAGACAGACAGACATACATACAGACAGAAAGACAGACAGACAGACAAAGAGAAATGGACAGAAAGAGACAGACAGACAGATGAAGATAAATGGACAGAGACAGACAGACAGACAGACAGACAGACAGAAAGACATAAAGTAGAGAAATGTAAAGAAAGAGGCAGACAGACATTTTGACAGACATGTTTGAACTTGACAGGCATTCATACTTTGCTCTTGTACTTCTGATGGTTAAGTCTGAATTTGACGTAAGGGTCACTGAGGCCGTTCTGGTCCATAGGGATGAGGTCACGACCCTCAATGAGGCTGATGCTGACGATGCCTCGCCACAGATGAGACTTTCTGTGAAACTCTGGCGAGCGAAAACTCTGTTGCTGTCAAACACACATCACATCACATTAACACTTCACCAACTCCTCACACTAGAACCACACGTTTTCCAACAAGACAATCCAGACGTTTAATCTGATTAACACCAGATATAGGATGTCAGAACAGTGTACTGTTGCTATGGTTACAGATTCTGTAAAACGCCACTTTAATTCGTGACCATGTTGGGAGATTTCACTAGCTTGTATCTGAAAAAAATTTACAAATATAAATCACATAAATAAATCACATCCTGGTCATAGCACTTCTCAATAAATAAAGGCGTAAACGGACCAAAAAGCATTTCAACGGATTCGCATACACAATGCACGATTGAATCACAAAAGCATAAAACATAAATATCTGCAGATATCTGTGATATCCACCGGCCCACCATCATGAAAGATAAATGACTGCAGGATTTATTTGAGATGAACATCACGCTTTGACCAGACCGTTGCAGTTTTGGACGTTAAGTGCACTCAGTCGGGTTTTAAATATGCTCAAAAACTCATCATTAACTTATCTATCCATCAGTCTAATAGCTCTTGTAGGCAGGACACAGTTAAAGTTCACAAATCAAGCACAAACACCAGCTGAGCAGACACTGACACCTTACTACTCATCTTCCAGCTTTCCCCTTAGTAACATAGACATAAAACAACATAGAGCAGGTCAGATGCATTAATGTAAAAACAATAACCTAAGAAATTGAGATGAAGACAGGGATAAGACTACTTTGCATGGTAATATAAATCTCACACTCGGCTGTGATGAGTATCAGGCTTTCCTTTCTGCTGGTGGTATAAGGTGTGAATTTTGAGGTGTTATTTCCTCAAGACAGTACAGTCGCTTTCTAACGCCTAAAATTATATTTACATGACGACGGTTTTGCTACAAAACAACAACGTTATCAACAGATCTGTGAAAATGACTAAAACGCTTTATTGTGCATGACAGGCCAGTAGATGGCGATGTTACTTTGTAAAGAAACATCACATGCCTGCGCATATTCGCATACTTGCAATAAATCTGAAAATTCAAGATGGCGAAAGCATTAAATAACTTTATTTAGACAGACAATGAGGTAGGTTGTGAGGACTATAAAACAGCCAAATTTTATAAACTTTGTTGAAAAGGTGTTAATAAACTCAGCATCTTGGAAAGCACAAACACAGTCCTCCGGGATTGTACGGTACTTGCGCATAACCTTTTCACAGATCTGCATTCATGTCATTACACGGAAATGATAACATTGCTTTCAAAAGTTTGCACGCAATAATGACACTGAAAGTTTTGGTTTAAAACGTTACGTAAATGGTTCCTTAAATTCAAAGTCATCTCATGGATTACGCAACTCAGATTATTACCAAACCAACACGGTTTCTTACAGACAGTTGTAAGCTTTGTCCCAATTAGCATGCCATTGGGTTTTATAAATACTAGATTTTATTTTTATCTAGTTTTGTAATTTATTTTTACTTCAGTTTAGTTTTAGTTTTTTTTAGTGGTGCATAAATAGCTATAAATCATTACTTTTATTTTTAGTATTGTTTTAGTCTATAATAGCATGGTACATGAATGGAGACACGGTGGTGGTCAAAAGTTAACATACACCTTGCCAAAACTGGAGATTCGCCAACACGAGTCACTCTTTAAAATCCGAAAACAAAAAGTTTCTTTTCTAAATTTTATTTAGTTTTTGTGTTTATTTTGCGGGTGCACAAATTCTTTTTTTTATACTATCATTTTTATTCAACGAAATAAAAAAAGTTTTTTTTTACAAATAGTTTCAGTTTTAGTGATATTTTTTGTTTACAATTAGGGATGCATGATGATTAATCGCGATTAATCTAAAGCAGAATAAAAGTTTTTGTTTACATCATAACTTTGTATAATAACTTATAGATAAATGCGCACACACATGCATGTATATTTTTAAGAAATGTTTACATGTGTATATACATAATATATAAATAAGGGCCGGGACTCGATTAAAAAAATTAATCTAATTAATTAGAGGCTTTGTAATTAATTAATCGAAATTAATCACATATAAATATTTGACCTGAGAACATTGAGAAGTTATTTTTTCACATGAATTTTTAGTATACCATGAATAATGACTGAATACATAAGCTTAAGCAACAAAATATTGTTTATTTTTGTTCAACCAAGTCGTTGTACCCGGAGTCGGGCTAACGTCCACGCTAGCTGCTATATGTTTTGCATTGAGATGATACTTGAGGCTCGATGTGCTGCGGTGATATGTGAATTCCTTGTTGCATAGCTTACACACAACCATGCTCTTATCGACACTTCCATCCGTTCGTTTTTTATAAAAAAAATTCCCATCCACGGGGCCAACTAAAGCGATCTCATCAGCTTCTTCGTTCATGTTCACTGTGGTTTGTTGTTGTCTGAAGTCAGGAACGCTAGTTGCTGCTCCAGTATAATCGGTCTGCCGAAACTCATCCAATAAGAAATGTTCCGCGGTGCAAAAATAAGTGCGAAAAAGCGTAAAAAAAATGTTTAACGCGTTATTTTTTGTGTAATTAATTAATCTTAATTAACGCGTTAAAGTCCCGGCCCTAATATAAATATATTTTTTCTTAAAATTATACACGCATGTGTGCATATTTATATGTGCCTAATTATTATATAAATTTCACACACATATATGATGTACACAAAAACTGCTATAGATTAATCGCGATTAATCGTTATGCATCCCTATTTACAATAATAACCCTGATACTATCTTTGCATTATGGATATTGCACACGGTGTGTATTATATACTGAGCACAACTTCTGTTACTTTCCAACAAAAAAACTAAACTTCACGATCAACCACAACTCACAGTTTAGTGAGTCGAAACGTCTTGAGTGCTCTCTGTGAAATATATTCATAAACTTGTCAAATCAGAATTCATCTTCTCCATGCTTTAAACATGCAATGTGTCGAACCGTAAAGAAATATAAGGCACATTTTTCTGGAAACATGCTCTCTTACTGTCTGTCTGAGCATCTCTTTATCCACTGTGCCTCTCGGGAACAATGTGACCACCAGCTCCAAAGAGCCCAGATCCTGATCACGACTGTGAGGATCCTGAAGGTCCAACCGAACATCAAGAGGTCTGCAGGAAAGCATAAAAATGTGAGCCCTCGAGTAATACTATCATCATGAATCTGAGCTTAACCCAAGTATGTAAATATGTAAACACCTGCAAAGCTCCAAAGATTCAAGATACAGGTATGCTGAGCCCATAAAATCATCCTGAAGGCCAAAGTCATAATCAAACACCTGCAATAAAGAAATGGAGGCTGTATACAAATCTGCACACTTCTAGTACATACTAAAAATGTTTATGAAGTCAACACTGTGGGATGTTTACTCCTCATATATAATAGTAATGTATTACCTTGATATATAGAGGCTCTTGTAAATTCTCTACTATTAAGCAAACTCGTTCATCCCAAACCGGGTTAAGGTTCTTGTGGATTGTTTTACTACGGAAAACTTCTTTACTGGCAATTTTGAATTTCACATATGGGTCACTTGTTCCTAAAACATAAGAAACAACATCACAACACCGTGTAAGCAAGGTGGAGAATTAGATTAAAATAAAGATGCAATCCGTCACTTTGCCTCTATAGACGGTTTTAGCAGTAACAACATAAACAAGTGGCTTTCGTGGTCAACACGTAACTTCCGGTAAACTTCGCTAAGAATAAATAACAACAAAGTACTTTAAACTTAGTCTATTTATATAACAAGCTAAATAAATAACACATAGATTACCTAGGAAACCAAAACATTTGTTATTTTTGACAAGGTATTTGTCCAAGTGTTCAGTTTAGCAACCATTAAAAAAACTGAAACTGGAAGTAAAGTTCGGACCAGACGCGTATCGCGTCACATGAAATCGTCTATATCAGATGTTTGAAATATAAAATCGCAGGGTACTTTACGTAGATTGAGTCAAATTATATCAAACAATTCTTCCGTGAATATAAATCGTATAAATCATTATTATAAATATACTGTTGCACATTGCTTTAAGTACTTGTTTAAAAAAAATCAAGAAAAATGTTACGGATTGCAGCTTTAATTCTTGCTTTATAAATTACAAAAATAACATTTTTGATAAAGCTCCACCCGTGATTGTGACCTCATTTATTCAGCCGCTTGTGATTACAAAAAAAAACACGATTGGGACAAAACCAGAAGAGTCTTGCATTAACCTGAAGGGGTAGATTTTGGGTTTACAACCGGCTAGATGTAAAGCAACCCACGTATTACAATAAGTCAATAAGTTTAGTTTTAGACCAAAAATATCAAATGTAAGTGATTTTGTGCATAAAACAAGCAAAAAAAATCTGCCAATGGGGTAAGGAAAAAAACGTGAAAATATTTCTTAAACACAAATTCAAGAAAAATTCAAGAAAAAATGGCTTACCCCATTGGCAGATTTTTTTGCTTGTTTTATGCACAAAATCACTTACATTTGATATTTTGGTCTAAAAACTAGACTTATTTTCTTGAGTCGTTTTGCTCATCAACAAAAAACCTCTTAATTTAAAAAATTTTGATATTTCTACCGAAAACAAGACAAAAATACAAAGAATTTTTTTCTTCAAATCATTTTTTGCAGTGTACTATTTGCTTGTTATGCTTTTCAATAAATTATGGTGAAATGCCGCTACATCCAAAAGCCAGAGGGCGCTCTTGGGCAAAAACTAAAGATGCACTGCAGAAAAAATGCCTTTTAAGGCGGGGTGCGTGATTTTTGAAAAACACTTTGGAAAAGGGAGTCGGACCGACTACCAAAACACACTTGTAGCCAATCAGCAGTAAGGGGCGTGTCTACTAACCAACATCGTTGCCTGGGTGGCGTATATGTGGGGCGGGTCTATCAAAAGAAGGTCCAGATTCTATTGGGGTAGGGGCGTGTTTGTTTAGATGATTTCAAATGTCAACATTGGCTTTCAGAGATCATGCACCCCGCCTTTAAAGTCCCAATGAAACAGAAGTAGCGACTTCCATATTTTTCACGAGGTGACATATATCCGAATAAAACTGGCTTCGGAAATTAAAAAAGGAAGGGATGGATTTTAATTGTCTATTGAGATCTGAATGGATCGTTTGAAGTTGGGTTGTGTTGCTAATTGCTAATCGCAACGATCTTCTCACAAACCCTGCCCACCTGCCATACCATATGACCGGAAGTAAAGAGAGATCGTTTTGAGGAGGGGAGGAGATTTGTGATTTTGATTAAAGATTATGGATTGGATTTTTTTTTAAATAATGAAGCTCACAGATAAGTCATTTGTAAAAAATACCACAATATTACAAAACAAATGACTTTTTTTTCATGGTGACTTTAAGCATATTTATATCACTGCTCTTTTAACCTTTTTAGTTATTTTTATGATAACAAATAATATTTATAATGATTAAGTATGACGAGTGTTGCTTTTTAAATGCAAGTTATAAACGACTCAGTGATTTTAGATTGATAAGGACTTCCAACTAATCAAAGAGCCGTAGTACATGAAAGAGCGGTGCATAATATTGCCTTTGCAATTCAGAATAGATATTGGAACGGTATATGGACGTGTCGTGATTTATCGTTACACCCCTAATTTATTCAAACCTGTCATAAAAGCCAGGTAACAACCAGTAAGTAGTACCGGTGGTCAAGATAGTAGTGTGTTATCAGTTTTAGCGGTTGTTATCAGATGATAACAGACCTCTAAATGTCATCGCTGACCAATCAACAATTTTTTTTACATAAAATCATAATCTGGTGAATATAGGGCTGTAACGATAAATCAGGTGTCCCATTAAAAAGACCTGTCTAAAATCGATTTTGCATTGCAAGGCTGCGATTCTTTGTTTCATGCGCAGCTTGTGCGTGTACTACGGCATTTGGTCAGTAGGAAGCCTTATCAATCTAAAATCATTATGAGTCAGAGTCGTTTATAACGTGCATTTAAAAAAGCAACACTCGTTACACAAAATCATTCAAAATATTCTTTATTATCATGAAAATACCTGAAACAATCTGAAGAACAGCAATATAAATATTCCTGTAGACATTTCCTGGAATAGCGTTTGTAATGCTACTTCTTCTGTGGCACAAATGGATTTTCTGCATGAGAGCGCCCTCTGGCTTTTGGATGTGGCGGCATTTCGCCGTAATTCATTCAAATTCATTCATTGAGAAAACGCACATTTGCACGATTAATCGTTACAGCCCTAGAAAATATAACCTTGATCTCTTTAATATTGACTGAATAAGGTCAAAACCTTAATCTCTTAAATAGATCATGAGACTTAAGCATGGATTTCACAGACAGGGTCACAATCAATAGTAACATGTCGACATCAGAAGACTTGTAATGAATCAAAGATGCAAATCTTACCGCCTCTGTCTCGAATGGCCAGATTATTTCCTCTTTTCAACACAATATCCAGTTGGTACATTGTTGAGATGGGCATTGATGGTTGTGTGTTGGCACTGTCCGCTGCGTTGCTACCCTGCAGAAAACACAACCACTGAACTGTACTGTATATATACTGCATAAAAAACAGGCAACTCTAATTGATTGGCTGGTTTACCGCAGCTTTCTGAAGTCAGAATTGAGAGCTGCAATATTATATTACAGAGGAGTTAGTCATACATCTCCGACTATGAGAACTAAACTAAAATTGGACATTGGATGTGAGATGTTGCTTTGTGATGGTGATGAATCAGAGTTTAAAAAGTAACTGAAGGGTCAAATACAACCCCCTTGAACAAATTCTTAATCTGGTTATGTGCCAAATCATACTGCATTTATGCATTTGCCAGAGGCTTTATCCAAAGTTACTTGCAGTGCATTAAAATGGATTAATTTTTTATCTCAGTATGGGATCGAACCCATAATCTTTTGTCACTGCTAACACAATGCTCTTCCAACAAAGCTACAGTCCATCGAAAAATGAAAATTTAAAGGAATAGTTCACCCAAAAATGAAACTTTGACATATTCACTGTTGGTGCACGGCAGCGAAAATGTCATTGCATAGTGGGCGATCATGCGTGCTGACAGCGCAAGGCCCTATTTGCATGGCAGACATATCAAGTATAAGCTTTGTGTGCTGCTCAGCATCCAAAAATGATCGAATTGAACCCATATTAGTTACCGATTTTTCACCCATCCCCTGGCGGATGTGTTGCAATGAATAAACAGTAAGTCCGTTTTGAAAACACTGCTTTAAATTATTTATTTTTTTGGTGTTTTTTCTGTCCCCATCCACTTCCATAGTAACCAGAAAGCCCTTTCAGCTTCAAAAGGACCCAAAGGTGTTTTAATAAATATCTCAACGGCACAGGTCAAGAACTTCATCTTATAATGGATTATATTTTAGTTTATTTTTTCACCAAACCCTTGTGTATGCCCTGAGGATACTTAAAATATATATGATGCAAATCAAGTAAAGTTGTCTCTATTTAACACTTTGGGTCCTTTTGAAGCCTGAAGAGGCAGTAACCATAAAGCTGGAAACTTTCCATGGGAATTAATGGGAATAAACTTGAAATTTGGAAAAATTGCAGAGCTGCCTATAACAGGGAACTTTCATGTATGTTAAAAAAAACCTTTAAAACAAGATTTAATGCAATTTCAGTTGAATTTTTTACCCTGGACTAGGGCTGGGCGGTATGACGGTATATTCCGTTACCGCGGAATAAAATGTCAGACGTAACAGATTTTTCTATTCCGTCTATTCCGCGGAATGCAAATAAGTGGGCGTGGCTAACTCTGCCCTCCAGCATGTTAGACTGACTGTGACGAGAAACATGTAAAATAGTTCACTTATAAAAAATGAACGAGTTATTTGTGTATTTTTTAATAACAAGTGCCAGTGAATCCACCGCGGGTCACGCAGCGAGACTCTTGTCTTGCTCGCTCTCGCGCGCTCTCTCTCTCTCTCCTCATGCAGCAGCCGGCCGGTCTCTCGCGTGCAGAGGTCTCTCTTGGCAAGCGCAAGGAGCTGCGCCTGCGACGCCAAATAAAGAGTTCTTCGCGCACATAATGCTAATAGTTGTAAAGTTTTCTGAACTTTAAGCAAGCTAAGACAAAACTCGCGTTTATATCAGCGACACGTGCGCTGCTGTGGCGCCATTTGCTTATACAAACATATTTGATCGGAAAGACGAGAAAGAGATGCAAATGTTAAGGTCTAATAGAAAGAAAAGGGCGTCAAGACCTTAAAACAAACTTTATGATCATCACATCATAGCACCTGTCACATTTATAATATCTAGAGCTTCTTCTCTCATATACAGGTATTTATCCTGTCTGTAGGTTTTTGCATATATTTTTACCTGTTCATTTTACATATTGCATGTGTTTAATGTAATGTATGCATAAATACAAAATACAATGAAGCCATACTATAGCTTCAATAGTCTATAAAATTAATAACTCAATTAAAAACAAGATTCTGTCTAATCAAGACTTATCTGTTGTTATCTTCTGGACATTTTCACTTTAACATTAACTTTAAATTGCTCATATTTTAAAACTGTGGTGAGCATTTAGTCAAAAGCTATAGTGAGTGGTGTATTTCTGTACATTTTTATCATCAAAAAACAATATAAACTGAAAAACATGTATACCGTGAAATATTCCGTTCCGTGAAATAAAATGACTCATTCCGTGAAATAGATTTTTGGCCATTCCGCCCACCCCTACCCTGGACATTATTCAGTCACATGCACACAGCACATTGCTTACTAGGGGACCGTTTAGCCCACACCCCCTGCATTCTTTCAAAACATGCACAATCCTGCACACAAAATAAAGTCAAAATGTCCATATTTGCATGTATTCACAGAAATGACACGCATTTTGTTTCAAATGTCCTTGGGCTTTGTGTAAGCTAGTGTGCAACAACATTATACCATTGTTAAAACAAATACACTGACTGAAAAAAACATTTAGGTGAGATCATTTTAAAACCTTGGGTCTAAAAATGACCCTCTCCCCCCACACACTCACTCCCTTGAAATTAAAAAAATCCTCCATATATCACTTAAGGTCTTGACTACCACAGAAGTCACACTTGCTTTTTTAACAGTTTAACTAGCAAATACCAAAATGTGTTTATACAGTAGCTAGCTAGCTAGCCAGTAAATTAGATATCTTAATGTAAGATAGAACTATTATAATAACTATATCAGGGGTCCTTAATGTGGTGTCCGATGTAGAGTCACACAATATTAGTATGGAGTTCCTAATAATCCTTTAGGTGAGGTATATATCATATAAATTTCCCTAAATTTCCAAATAATTCCCATAAATTTGAATTAAAGGCGAATAAATAATGACAATGTTTTCGTTTTGGGGTAAAATATTCCTTTTTGATAGCATCATAAAGGAGGACCTCTTTAAAATGCTCTTCACAATATTCGATCTATCCATTAAAAGGACCGGGAAGCATCTGAATCAGCAGATATATCATCACTCACATGCTGTTAACAGCCAAAGGCTGCGTTGTGTAAGTGATCTCAGTAGGGATTAATTTAAAGTGTTGACTTCATGTAATCATCCCGATGGCTCTGAAGTGCGCAAGCCCTTACAAACAGAAACACCAGATAAACCGCAAACAAACAGTGCATCACCTGTATGCAGAATTCAGCTGATGTTTATTCAAAGCACTTACGAGGACTAAAGTGAAACAACCTGTGGTTAAAGCAAGCTTTTCATAAATCTCAAAATGATGATATTCCTCCAAGCCTTTTCATGCTTTTAATCCTCTTTAAAAAAAACAACAGCAGATCTTGCCTCAAACAAATTTTATTCAAATTACCCAGTATAAACAATACTAACACACACACACTAAATATACACACACATTAACTCATAGCGGATATTCGAAGGCTTCCTGTTTGTCTGTGTGTAACTCTGAAAAGTTTTACTTCCCCTCCAGTGTGATGAGGTCAGAAACACAAATGTTGCGTATAAAATGTTTTTTTTTGTGTGTGTGTGTCGTATGAAAGCAGGTGATCTGTGCCATTTAATTCAGACCTCAACCTCCAAGGCCCGTTTAACTTCTAAACTTTTGCAACGGGTTACAGGATGTGTCGGCTTCAAACCACACCTCGATGTTTCTCATAATGCTACACAAATGCGCGTTATGTTCCCTGCGTCGTCACAGCTGTCATTTTCCCTTTAAACTGCTGACATTTTAGCAAATATAAACCCTACTGTATCCTCCCCTTAGGGTTTACAACATGACACATTGGCACAAGTATGTTTTAAAATACGAACAACAAGACTGCGTGTTTGGAATTTGCTGGCCAAATATTTGCGTCTGCATCGCTACTTGACTGTAACTCTAGACGTTGTTTTCACACCCATCAGGATTAATTCCCCATTCTTTGAGTTAAGCGCCAGTCTGGTAAAAATCTACCGAGGTTCCTGTAAGTGCCTCACATTGCTTGCATGTATAAATCAAGGTCTGGTAATAAGCTCAATCCTGCTCCATAAAATATAAAGTGTGCGAGTCTGGCGGTCCAGAGACACAATTCATCTTCATCAGACACATTACGCAACGTCTTCGCTGAGAGCCAGCAATGCAGCAGAATTAAAATGGCCTTTTAAAACTCGGCGCTCGCATTGTTGGCAGCTTCTTTAAATATAAATGGAGATAAACACAAACAATTTATTGCGAAACTGCACGGACGGACTGTAGCAGTCTTGTGAAGTCATGATGTTCTCAAACCTTCTCATATATCTAACAATCCCCATACCAAATATACTTCTTCGTGTCTAGACATGCAGCGATGAGATTTCCCGTATGATTCTCCGGGGAAGGTAAAGCCTCGGGATATCCAGGCAGGCAGTGTTTGCTTTACCTTTAGTTTCTCTGCAGGGTTGGTTTATTGTTAAGCAAGTAAAATAATGAATCGTGTAATTTGTAGATATCATCATAACATCCAAATCTCTTGAGGAGACGGATATAATTCTCAGGGGAAAAGATTTATAACTATTAGAGAAATGACTCAAATAGCAAACAAAATCTCATGTGATTTTTCTTTCTAATATCTACAATAACTGTATCGCTTAAATATAACTTTATTGTCAGTATGCTTTGATCTTATGCAAAAAAAGCATAGCATTAAAATTATAGGCTATGCTTACACAACAATGATGTATTGAAAAACAGAAAAACATATTTAAAAAAGATCCACAGGGTTCCCACACCTTAGTTAACTTCAAATTCAAGGACCTTTCAAGGACTTTCCAGGTCCAATACCCTCAAATTCAAGGACTAAATGTGGGGAGACATTTCAAGTGAGAGCAAGGTTACATCGTGTTACTTTTTAAGATACATTGTAACAGTTCCCTTTCGAGGGAACTCGCGCTGCGTCACTGCGGTGACACTTTGGGGACGCCTCCAAGTGCGTCTGAATGTGTATATCAAACTCAACCAATGGTGAGGCTTAACAACAAAGACAGGGTGACGCGAGAGCCAGGAAGTATATCGCTATCTAAAATATTGCCAAAGACGGCGTTACAGGGACGCAGGAAGTATGGCAAGGGAGACGCAGCGTCTCGTTCCCTTCTCAGGAAACAACAGTTACATACATAACCCGAGACGTTTTCATTTGTCAAACACAACTATGCAAAAAATCATTTTGGTATGAATCAACATTCGCATACAGAAGATATAAGTATTTAAAGTGAACAGTTTAGCATGTGTGCTTAAAAAGTCTTGAGTTTTTATGATATTATCCTACACTACACAGGGAATAATATGGATTATTTTTCCAGAGAACTTCAAGCACTTTCATTGACCTGTATCTATGTATGTATCTTTTCAAAAACTTCTCAGGGCCTTAAATTTTTCTCTCCTAGATTCACAAACTTTCAAGGATTTCAAGGACCTGTGGGAACCCTGGATCTATACTAAATACGCATTCTTGGCATAGAGACAAATACAAACAATCAAGCAGTTTTGTTTAGACTGACAATGGGGAAGGTTTATTACTATTATTAAGGGAACCTGGACGATAAAGAGCTAAACTTTGTTGGAGAAGCTTATTATCTTGAGCAGCCCAACTAGGGCTGTGACGTGGCAGTTTTTACCACAGCGGTGGTTATAGATTGTTATAGATTGGGGGTGCATGCATGCACGTATGTGCACATTGATGCATAAAGGTTTTACATAAAATGCACACATATATTTTGAAATATATCAAATATACAGTGCTTAACAAACCTGCATGTTCGATGCCAAATTCTGTCTCTGCCGGTGGGTGCTCGTCACTACTTGGGACGAAAGACGCTCTAAAGCGCCCACACGCTTTGAAGAGGAGGAAAGCAACGAGGTCACGTTTTCCGCATGGTTTTAGACGCGACGTGATATAAATCTGAAGTGCATATGTATGTGCTTGGCCATTTCGGTGGATGCTCGAGCCGAGCCCCAGAGCACCCACGGGATCGGCGCCTATCTGCGTGTTTATTGTATATTATAATGTTATAATGTTTCCAGCTTTTCTTCCACGCCGTTTCTTAATCCGAAGGCTGCAGCCTCCGGAGGTCGCATATGCAGGCTGCATATGTCATCAAGCCTGGTTTAGTTCAGTTAACTTTTACATTTGCAAGTCATAAACATATTACAACAATGTATGATAAATAAAGAATAATAGTCAACTTTATAATTGTTAATGTCTTGATTACGTACGCAGCTTACAAATGCAACCTCCAAAGGCTACACCCTTCGGATTAAGAAACGGCCGACATCAGTTGCCTTCACTTGTAAATAGTGCATTAACTCCGCGTCTGCTGGCCGTTTGCATTAAAACGAACCTGAAGACATCTCACTGGGCAAGATTGTACTTTATATTTTTCATAGTTTGTGACGTGCACACCACCGCAGGGACGCACTTCCCCATCGCAGGTCGCACTCCACCACCGCGGTTGTGCGGTGGGTGTTACAACCGTCAGAGCCCTAAACCCAACACAATCCTGTGGGCCACCATTGTTGTTTTGGTTATACTCGTGCATACCTATAGAATGAATTAATATATGCACATGATGCACTGTAAAAAAGCAGCGTAAAGTTAAACCATAAAACAATTTAACCTACAATTTTAAGTTTTGACTTGTGATAAGTTGACATAACATAAAAAAACAAGTTAAATTGTTAAACTAAATTTGTTAAGTTAAAGTAACATAAAATATATGTTGATTTGATTTTTGTGTACTCACCGTCATCACATATTTGCGTTTACGTAGTTTACACACTGAAAAGCTTGCAGTTTGAAACCCGTCTTAAAAAGTTTGCGTGACAAGGACCCCAAAACGCTACTTTCGTGTGAACGCATAAACTTTATTGTTAACGGTTGAAATCATTGTTGTGTAAACAACCCCATAGTTTGCCACATAGCAGGTGAACAGAAACAATGAATTTGCTAAAACGTGAGTAATCATTTGGCATATCGTTTGACTGTCGTTTGACCATTTTTCTTCCTTTTTTGGGCAAGTTCCTCTTCTAGCAGACCAGTTTGGTTCTGGAAAACCAAATGTAAAGTACTGTAGAAACTAACAGTCTGTATAAACTGCCCTGCGTCAGGAACGAACGTCACAGGTTTTATAAGAAAACCCCTTTTTAAAAAGAAAACCATTAAAATCTTGCTTGTACCAACAATACATGTCTCTGTGGGACTCCGAAATAAGTTTGACTATGCAAACATATCATTTTGCATGAACAAATTGCAAAATGGCAATCCACAGGAGCACCTGTTTCAGGTAAACTTTGGTGTGGCACATGTTAAATAAAGACAATGTTTACAAGTGTGATCACTTGTAAACACAATTGTCTGTCACCCGAGCTTCTGAACTGACTCCAGTTTCTTACTCGCAGTATAATAAACAATATAATGAGTTTTCACAGTTTGCAGATTGTACTGGGTTGAGCAGACAATTGTAAAAGTTTGTTGTTAAAATAAATTATTAATGCATGTTTTGATGAATCATTTGTGTAGCTTTACTTGGTTACTCATGATAACATGCACAATAAGAGATTCTGGCTATTACACAACAGAAACAAAGCCGTCAACCTTACAAAACAAGCTCTTAAGAAGTCTGCAACAAGGGTCAAACAATAAAATATAGAAAAAATGACATTAATACAGAACTAGAAACCATCTGAGAATGGATTTTATGCTTATTATGAGATTTGTATTGGTTTTAATGGAAACTGTAATGATAGCTTGCGTGGCTATGCTATTAAAATAAAGCTTGCCAAAATAGTCTTTGCCAGCCTTTATGGTTCCTTAGAGAACCTTAAACATTCACGGAACCTTTCTGTAGCATAAAAGCTTCTTTTTAAAGGTTTTAAAGTTCTAGAGACTAGTCAAATGATGGGACGTTATCTGGTAAATGGGAACTGAAAATAAGAACATCATTACATCACACTGAAATAAGGCCAAAAATACACTACATAAAGCAACTTTGTAATGGATTTAATGGTTATAATGGGAGCTGTAATGGTTTTAAATGAAACATTAATGGTCTCTGGGGTCTCTGTCATTGGTGTAATGTTTTGGGTTCTATCGGTGGGAAGTTATCTAGCAGATGGGAACCAAAAATAAGAACACCATTACATCATAGTGGAATAAGGCCAAAAATACATTACATAAAGGAACTTTGTAATAGATTTAATGGTTATAATGGGAGCTGTACTGGTTTTAATGGAAAAGTTAATGGTCTCTGTCGCTGGGGTAATGTGGTGGGTTCTTTTGGTGGGATGTTATCTGGCAAATGAGAACCAAAAATGAGAACACCATTAAATCCTACTGGAGTAGGGGCCCAAAATGCACTACCTAAGGGAACTTTGCAATGGATTTAATGGTTATAATGGGAGCTGTACTGGTTTTAATGGAAACGCCAATAGTCTGTCGCTGGGGTAATGTGTTGGGTTCTATCGGTGGGAAGTTATCTGGCAGATGGGAACCGAAAATAAGAACATCATTACATCATACTGGAATAACACCAAAATACACCACATAAAGGAACTTTGTAATAGATTTAATGGTTATAATGGGAGCTGTACTGGTTTTAATAGAAACGCTAATGGTCTGTCGCTGCTGGGGTTATGTGTTGGGTTCTATCGGTGGGAAGTTATCTAGCAGATGGGAACCAAAAATGAGAACACCATTACAGCATACTGGAATAAGACACAAAATAGACTAAATAAAGCGATTTGTAATGGATTTGATGGTTACAATGGGTGCTGTAATGGTTTTAATGGAATGTTAATGGTCTCTGTCGCTGGGGTTATGTGTTGGGTTCTATCGGTGGGAAGTTATCTGGCAGATGGGAACCAAAAATGAGAACACCATTAAATCCTACTGGAGTAAGAGCCCAAAATGCACTACATAAAGGAATTGTGTAATGGATTGAATGGTTACAATGGGAGCTGTACTGGTTTTGATGGAAATGCAAATGGTCTGTCGCTGAGGAAATGTGTTGGGTTCTATTGGTGGGATATTATCTGGCAGATGATAACCAAAAATGAGAACACCATTACATCATACTGGAATAAGTCACAAAATAGACTAAATAAAGAGATTTATAATGGATTTGATGGTTACAATGGGAGCTGTACTGGTTTTAATGGAATGTTAATGGTCTCTGTCACTGGGGTAATGTGTTGGGTTCTTTTGATAGGATGTTATCTGGCAGATGGGAACCAAAAATGAGAACACCATTTAATCCTACTGGGGTAAGAGCCCAAAATCAAAATGCACTACATCAGGGAACTTTGCAATGGATTTAATGGTTATGATGGGAGCCGTACTGGTTTTAATAGAAACGCTAATGGTCTGTCGCTGGGGTTATGTGTTGGGTTCTATCGGTGGGAAGTTATCCAGCAGATGGGAACCAAAAATGAGAACACCATTAAATCCTACTGGAGTAAGTGCCCAAAATGCACTACATAAAGGAATTTTGTAATGGATTTTGTCAACTGTACAAGTTTTAATGGAAATGTTAACATTCTCTGTTTCTGGAGTAATGTGTTGGGTTCTATTGGTGGGATGTTGGCAGATGAGAACCAAAAATGAGAACACCATTAAAACCTACTGGAGTAAAAGCCCAAAATGCACTATAAGGGAATTTTACAATGGATTTAATGAATGTAATGGGAGCTGTATTTTTATGGTATCTGTTGGTTATGTGTTGGGTTCTATTGGTGGGATGTTATCTAGCAAATGGGAACCAAAAATGAGAACACCATTAAATCATATAGGAATAAGACCCAAAACACACTACAGTACATAAAGGAATTTTGTAATGGATTTGATGGTTACAATGGGAGTTGTACTGGTTTTAATGGAAATGTTAATATTCTCTGTTTCTTGAGTTATGTGTTGGGTTCTATTGGTGGGATGTTATCTGGCATTTGGAAACCAAAAATGCGAACACCATTAAATCCTCCTTGAATAAGAGCCGAAATGCACCAAGGGAGTTTGTAATGGATTTAACGATTGTAATGGGAGCCGTATTGATTTTAATGGTCTCTGGGGTCTTTGTTGGTTATGTGTGTTGGGTTCTATTGGTGGGATGTTATCTGGCAGATGAGAACCAAAAATGGGTACAACATGTAATCATACTGGAATAAGTCCCAAAATGCACTACAGTATGCAGGACATAAAGGATCAGATTAGTTATATGGGAGCTGTAATGGTTTTAGTTAATGGTCTGTGGTCTCTGTTGGATTGATGTTATCTGGCGGAAGGAACCTAAGAATTTGTCTGTTTATCTCAGCAGAAATGGTATGCACAGTGAATGGTTTACAATGTATACAAAGATGCCCACAGCTATAGAAACACCAATGTATTTAAAGCATGTGGTATTCAAAACTAAAACTCATAAACTCTCAATAACGCAGATGCAGTCAACTTCATAAAACACAGGTCTCCAAAAACGCAAAGTAAGAGGTGATGCATTATGATCTGTAACCTCATAAATCATCTTACCACACTGTTCTCCGACTGTTCCTCATCAGTATCATTAACAGCATCCTCGATTTGTTCACATGTCTGCTGCGCGGCTTTATGCACCAAATGCGCTACAGTCGGTTTGCAGCTGACGGTTCTCTTCAGCGTTTGGATCTCCGCACCGAACGCTGCTGTTGCCGCCGCTCTCCCCGCACTCTGCTCCGGCGTGCCGCAGGGCGACCCATCACTGTCACCCCCGTGACTTCCGTCCGGAGCTGCTACAGCGCTTATCAAGTCGGGTTGAGAAGAAGACAGCACTTGATCCAAACCATTGGGTCTTTTCTTTTTAAATAGCCAAAATCCGCTGTCGTGTTTCCGCTCCTTTTTGCTGGGTCTGGGGCTGGAAGTGAGTTTGGATTTGCCTTGGAAAGATTTCCTGATGCTCCGGTGGGACGCATGCACATCCATGTCCAGCTTGTCCTCCATACGGTCTGCTCAGTCAGCTGCTGTGGTCCGGTCGGGTGTTTTTTGCGTGGGGCTATTCAAGTCAAACACATGCAAAGCGATGCAAACGGTATTTACTCGCGCGCGTGCTGCTCAGCCGAACATGTTGCGTGTGAGAAAACACCGGAAGTGCAGAGAGATGGAGATGCAATGAAGTTTTGGTGCTTTCGTGGGTTTTTAACATGAGACAAACACGACAGGGCTTATATCCACGCCCATTACAAATACAGTAAAGGTGCTTGAAAGGTCTTTTGGTTCACCTAATGGATGTTGACCGTCCTTCACGCAGCCTGACAGAGAACATATACATTTATTTTTAAGAGATAAAAAGTTACAGTCTTATCCGTGATGTTGCCACTGTTCCTTTTTATTTCCATTTTATTTCTTTATAAAAGTATCTAAGACATTTACACAAATACCAAGACACACAGACAGATACGCACCTGACCACATGGTTTACAGAAAAACAAAATAAAAAAGAAATAAAAAAACTCTATTTTTTTCAAAATATATATTGTAAAGTATATTAAACTCATATAAGTAAAATTAAACGGAATATAATAAAATATTATTGTATGACTATGCAATCCGTAACTTTCGCCTCTCTATCGCCATCTCTGTTTGAAGCATATAAATGCAGGTTACTTTACGTAGTTTTTTTTTAATTTATTTATTTTTTAACCAAAATAGTTGAAGCTTCAATTGTATAACTTGATTTTTTGTTATAAATACATTTAAGAGAGTAATAAACAAAATACATTTAAACACGGTGTCAATGTTTAGTTGCGCTCATCCACCACGTGCACGGCTGTGTACTCCTCATACATATGTTAATGAGGCGCCACGTGAATAAACCTTCGGTTGGGTGTATGCAAATATGTTTAACCACGAGAAAAAGCCTGTGGATTTGACGTATAACTCACAATATGCAAAGATGCATTCAACCAACTCTTTAGTTTATTACAGTGCAAAAGTTAAAACTGGGTTTTGCTGGATTACTTAGTTTTTATTTGGCCTAACTATTTACATGTAAGAAACCGGAAGTCGTTCAGTACATGTAATTTTTAGGGAATTAACTGTGTATTTCCCACCATAAAAGATTCACCAATGTGACAACTTTATGCAAATTAACATGTACATATTTATATTTTAAAATTAAAAACATGACACAACTGCATTGTCAGCAGTATTGTATATGAGAGTCCAAAATACGTTTAGTTGCTCATAAATAACATGATATTTGAATCTTAAAGGTGCAGTGTGTAATTTTTAAAAGGATCTCTTGACAGAAAGGCAAAATAATATACAAAACTATATTATCAGCGGTGTATAAAGACCTTTTTATAATGAACCGTTATGTTTTTATTACCTTAAAATGAGACGTTTTTATCTACATAAACTGAGGGTCCCCTTACATGGAAGTCGCCATTTTGTGCCACCATGTTTCTACAGAAGCCCTTAATTGACAAACTTTTTTTTACTAAGTTGTCTCCATCGATGATAAGTTTTTCCGGTGGCGGCTACTGTAGCTTCTCTATGCGTTTCAAAAGTGAGGGGTGAGCAGTGGACTGAGCCGTTTGTTGCAATTCGCAACCTCACCACTAGATGCTGCTAAAATTTACACACTGCACCTTTAAAGTATTAATTTTGTATTTGAATAAAAAGTGGAAGCCACATTTCTTTCAGAGATACAAGGACTTTATTTCTTTTCGAGGATTTTGTGAATGATACATGATTATATTGAATGTTTCATGCTCATGGTTTATGGCTTCATTAATCACAATGCATTCATTTAAAACAAGCATACAGGTGAATTAAATGCTTTCTGCTGATGGAGATTGTCTGATATTGTTTAATTTTTCATTACACTCATTATAGCAGTGATAAATATTAACAATATCATCATTTTAAAGGGGACATTTCACAAGACTCTTAATATGTAAAATTAATCTTTGGTGTCCCAAGAATACATATGTGAAGGTTTAGCTCAAAATACCCCACAGATAATTTATTATAACATGTTAAAATTGCCACTTTGTATGTGTGAGCAAAATGTGCAAGAATTGGGTGTGTCCTTTAAAATGCAAATGAGCTGATCTCTGCACTAAATGGCAGTGCCATGGTGCAGATTACCAGGTGGTATTATTATAAATAGATGATCCCCTTCTGACATCACAAGGGGAGCCAAATTTCAATGATCTATTTTTCCACATATTTCCACATACTAAGTTACTGGGTTGATCTTTTTCATATTTTTTAGATTGATAGCAGCACTAGGACCCAATTATAGCACTTAAACATGAAAAAAGTCAGAATTTCATAATACGTCCCCTTTAAGGATAAAATTGTCGACTTATAATGTAAATGGCATTTTAATACGCAGAATAATACAAAATAGTCTAAGAGTACCACACATGTGCTATCTATAAAAGAGAGCTGCCAAAAATTGGTATGGATTTGTGAAAACATAATCCTTGCTTTATTGACGGAAGCCGATAATCCTAATTTGTTAATACAAAATTAATGAAAGCTCTAATAAGATGTTAAAATAAACAACATAAATAAATAAGCCACGAGAAGAAAGTATAATGAACATATTTCTAGCTTTAAGAGGATTATCAGTTTGTTCCTTTTTAAATGTGTAAACCTATTGTGTAGCTGCTTAAAACGTGGAAATCACCCAAATACTCATAACTCTTACTTTAAACAAATATGCACAGATCAACACATTCACACACGCATTTGTAAAAGTACAAAAAAAGTGTCACAAAATGTGCCAATGACAAAACCAATACCGCACACAACAGAAAAAGACTGTACAATGTGTAAAGCATCCACTGCCATGGAAACAGGTGTCTGTAAGTGCTAAAACGATTGATACTGTTCACAATATTTTAAGCATTGCTAAATATTAACTAATAAGACCCTGTTTAATCCATAGTGCTCAAGCCATGCTTACATATCTGTGTACTTGTTCAATAAAAAGTTAAATAAAGTTTAGGTTGTTTCTGTGCACCGGCCGTGCCTCACAGGTCCTGTTCATGCATCTGCTGTTGCATTTTCTGAAGCATCTCTTGCATTCTCCGCAGCTGTGGATAATTTGCCAATAATTTTTATTATATAAATCAAATAAATCATGAGAAATAAAATAAAAATATGATTAATCAGAGCAGCTGACCTCTTCGTCCTTCATCTTGATCAGTTTTTCTGTCTCTACGTCAGGGGTGGACAGCGGTAAAATGGGGATTGGGCTCTCCACGCGGCTGTCCTGGGTCAGTTTGCTGTCAAACAAATATTTATTGAGTAATCTTTTTCAGTTCAGCCATAAATACACGTTTTAATGAGCTCTACCTTGTCATCTCCTGTATGCACTGGGCTCTGTAGTTTTCGTAGTGCACGTCACACGTGAGGTCCTTCAGGTCGTGCATGTGAGATCGGATCAACATGTTCCTCAGCTTGACAAAATCACAGTGGGACTGATTTTCCACTGCATCAACACAAAAAAAGCATCTTTATGTGCATTGTTTACACGTGTGACATCCAAACGCATAGCTACATGTTCTTATCATGTTTACCCAGACAAGAGATGTTTAAATCTGTATTAACCTTCTACAATGCCCCACGGGTACAGCCTTCCTCTCACCCGTTGACCTTTAATCTCCACGGTTGTGTTACTCCCGATCACAGCAAATGGAGTGCTCTCCTGAAACACAAAACATATTGATTTTAGTTTCTTGCTTCTTAATGCATTTGTGATTTGCAAGCCTAAATTGTGAGCAGACCTCTTAAGCTTTACATAATGTAATTTAAACCAAATGTCATACATAAAAGCTGTAATTAAAGGTGCCATAGAATGGAAAACTTTTTTGCATAGGCATAGATGAATAATAATGGTTGTGTTCATGATAATGACATATTGTGAGCCTCAAACATGATTGTTTCCTCCTTTTTATGTAAACCTAATGCATGCAAAAGACTAGAGATTAAATGTGTCGCGAGATTAGACGCGTTGTGTTTGTCTGTTGATCAGTGTCAGATGTGAAGTCTCAGCAGATTAAACCCTCACACAGAGTTTACATGATTTAATGACTGCATGTTCTTGCTTAAAAAATGACAGTAGCTGTATCATTTCTAGTGTAAAGAAATGGACATATATTAAATATTAAAATGGATTTAAACATTGTTTGGCTAAAAATAAGCGTTTCTCTCCGTCTAACGTGAAAGTGAAGATAGCGTCCGCGAGACGAGTCCACTATCGGCCCCTGCAGGTATTTGTTATAATACATACATAATGCTTTTTATTTATAGACCACAAATGTAATGTGTTTGTTAATTTAATGTTGTTTAATGTAACTTGGTTTTAATACTTCATTTGAACCAATTATTATTGCATCTTCGTTATTATGTCATTTTAAATGCTACTGCTCACTTGGGTCTATTTTTATTACCCCAAAATAACAAATTACTTCATTATCAGTTAGCAAAATAATTGTTAGGGCCAGTCCTTGATTAGTTTAAAAATAACGTGATTTCAGTTTCTTATTCATTTATTTCATTATTGAGAGTTTCTTAAAAAGTGTAAAAATATCGTCTCGTCTCGTTCTCGTGAACCCAATCTCGTGTCTCGTCTTGTGGATTAAGTGTCTCGTCACACCCCTACAAAAGACCGATGGAAAACGTGATGCACGCCACCAACATCAAAGGGACACTCCACTTTTTTATTTTTTTACCGTTTTGAAATCCATTCAGCCAATCTCCGGGTCTGGTGGATCCACTTTTAGCATAGCATAGCTATGGGGCGTCATGCACCAATTTTTTTTGAGGGGGCACAGTGTGCACTGCACAGCTCACAAAAATTTGTGCATACACAGACATCAAACGAAATATTATAGAGCTTTCAGTCTTTTCCATGGCACTGCTTTCATGCAAAAATTTCCAAAATAAAAGTGTTGACTAACTTTCATATCCAATACTATTTAATCGGAATAATGACATATTGGTATCATATTTACATCTGAAACGGCATGTTTTATTTATTTAAGATTTAATAAATGACTTGCACAACAATTGCATTATCCTATGATATTAATATAATTTTAAATCCATTAAAAATCCATTTAAATTACTAAAAAATTTTTTAGATAAAATTATTAGAAGAACGGATTATTGCATCAAATTTTACGAACTTTGGCGTTGTACCAAGAAGGTGAAATTTAGAAATCTACTAATATAACGTCGACACATTTTAAACAATACATTTTCTACACAGAGGTTAACTGCACATTACCGTACTGGGATTTGGAAATGTTGTGAGCCGATAGCAAAATGCAACAGCAACAGCAAAGCTTGTGATGACGTCTGCAGCGCCTGCCGCCAGAATAAAATAATGTAACATGATCAAAACGGCGAAAAATCTCTGAAAAGTGACAAGGATGCGGCACAGAATTGATAATATTGTGCACATTAAACAGATTAAAAGACAAATAACAGATTAATGGAAGCTCCTTTGATTTTGAGTTTGCATGCAAAATCCCTTTGGCTCAAAAAAAAAAAACAAGGGGGCACGTGCACCCTCAGTTTGAATGGGCATGACTCCTCTGGCTTAGCATAATCCATTGAATCTGATTGGTTCATTAGCATCACGCTCAAAAATGACAGATTTTATAGGCCGATGTAACTTTGCAGCTGAAACAGCAACATTACGCACAAACTGAAATTAAAAAAGTGAAATCATAATCAAGGACCTCCTTTAAAAACAGCCAATCAGGGCAGATTATATCCCGTCAATAAAAACACATCATAACTCATACTTTGTGCTTATTTTATATTGAGTCACAATGACAACAGAATCGCTGTTTGCTCTGTACTTTAAGGACTTCATAACATAATAACATGACATAAAACATGGAGTAAAAAGCAAAACTATCGGTACGTATCGATATTGGTGCATCCCTTTAAAATATATACCCTAAGTTTCTTTGTATCAAATATACTTTCTTGATATCTATATGTAAATGATTTGCTAAGCTATGAAAGTAAATGTGGGTTCTGATGGTTACAACAATTTATATTTATGTCATTTTATATTCATTGTTCACCAAGTTTGCCATGGGATTGCAGTCGTTGTAAATGTTTTAGCATCCCTTGAGTGCCCAAACACTGAGCAATACCAACCTTCAGCTCTCGATCCTGCTGTTTCAACTCCTCATCCTCATCTGAATCACAATCTGAAAACTGATACACTTTGATTCCATACTTCTCAATCTCCTCTCTCACCTTGAACAGAAGGACAATAAACATTTATTTGTTGCGTCAGCAAGGACGCAGTCTGCGTTGTGAATGCGAGCGGAGCGTGTGCATGTGTAAACAGGTGGATCCACTTCACCTTGTCCTTCATCTTTTTCATCTCTGCTGGCGTCAGACAGTCAGCCTTGGAAATGAGCGGGACCACGTTGACCTTGTCCTGTAACGCCTTCATAAACTCTACATCCACGGGCCGTAAACTTGGAGGACAGAATAAACAGCGAGGTCATTTATTTGCTTTTCCCTGTTTTGGATGCACTTTAATGTAAATACATGTAATGTAATATGATGGAAAATTCTGCAAAATTTGAATGCTTATTCACAAATCATCACCTGTCACTTGTCTCTTAATTTGTTTTAACTTTAAAATCCAGTCTACAAATCTCCTGCACAAATACTGACAAAACTAGAGATAAAGGGAAGAAATGTGTGTGGCAGGGCTTCATTACCCATGTCCAAATGGAGGGATGAAGTATAGGCAACAGTGGACTCGGTTATCCTGGATATTCTTCCTGTTTAATCCACTTTCATCCCGGAAGTACTGCTCAAACTGTTGTTCAATGTAATCCGTGACTGCCTTCCAGCTTACAAGTGAGATGAAAATGCCGTTAATAATAATATTAATAATTGACTGTATTTCTTTAAAGTCTGTGGAAAGTCAGAAAAATGTGTTGGTAGCCATATAATGGCAAGTAAATAAAATGAGTCAAATATCTTGGAAAAAATAGGCCGGATTCTATGTACTCAAAGGCAAGGGGTGTGTCCGCTGTCAAACTGAAACCACGCCCACTCGCATTAAAACTGCTGTCTCTCTTAAAGAAATATTCCACTTTCATAAAAAAATTAATTTACGAGGAAAACATAATTTTTCTCCAAATAGTAGACTTTATTGGACTTCAACAGTTCACAGTTTCAATGAAGCTTCAAAGGGCTCTAAACGATCCAAACCAAGACATAAGGGTCTTAACAAGCGAAACGATCGTCATTTTCGACAAGAAAATGTGGTTTAAAAATACATATTTTTATTATATTATGATCGTTTGGGATCGTTAAAGGATTAGTCTATTTTCAAAAAAAAAATTAGATAATTAACACACCACCATGTCATCCAAAATGTAGATGTCTTTCTTTGTTCAGTCAAGAAGAAATTATGTTTTTGGAGGAAAACATTCCAGGATTTTTCGCGTCACAGGACCGGAGGAAGACGAGTTGTTGTGGTTAAAAAGGGCATTTTTTTTCTTGCCAAAAATGACAATCGTTTTGCTAGATAAGACCCTTGTGTCTCATTTGGGATCATTTTGATTCCTTTGAAACAGAAATTTTAAACTGCATTAAAACTGTTAAGTGTTGGGGTCCATTAAAGTCCATTAAAATGAGAAAAATCCTGGAATGTTTTCCTCAAAAAAACATAATTTCTTCTCAACTGAACAAAGAAAACATCTTGTATGACATGGGGGGAGTACATTTTCTGGATTTTTTTAATGAAAGTGGACTAATCCTTTAACTTTCAAATACCGCTACAACCTGAATGGATGCTTGCGATTCTGTTAGGGGCGGGGCCATGCACGGTGGTTCAAGTGCGTCTTTGATTTTTAGGCCTGCCCAGCTCACAATTCAGTACTATACATTTCACAGTCTTTGTAATGTGTTTCAGCAATACATTTCTAACATATACACTGCAAAAAATGATTTTTAAGAAAAAACATTTCTTAGTATTTCTGTCTTTCTTAAATTAAATTCTTAAACTAAGATGCTTTTTCTTGATGAGTAAAATGACCCAAGAAAATAAGTCTAGTTTTTAGACCAAAAATATCACATTTAAGTGATTTTGTGCATAAAACAAGCAAAAAAATCTGCAAATGGGGTAAGCAAAAAAATCTTGAACATTTTTTTAAACACTAAATTCAAGAAAAATGTTCTTACCCCATTGGCAAATTTTTTTGCTTGTTTTATGCACAAAATCACTTAAATTTGATATTTTTGGTCTAAAAACTAAACTTATTTTCTTGGGTCGTTTTGATAATCAAGAAAAAGCATCCTAATTTAAGAATTTTTAGAATTTTTAATTTCTTTTAGAATTCTTTACTGAAAACAAGACAAAAATACTAAGAATTTTTTTCTTGAAAGTATTTTTTTGCAGTGTATTATGTGTTTACTGAATTTTACTTTACACTGCAAAAAATGACTTTCTTACTTAGTATTTTTGTCTTGTTTTTAGTACAGATATGTAAAAATTCTTAAATCAAGATGCATTTTCTTGATGAGCAAAAAAATGCTTCTTGATTTAGGAATTTTCAGATATTTGTACTTTAAACAAGACAAAAATACTAAGAAAGTCATTTTTGGAGTGTGGTGTTCATTACATTTATCTAAAAGATTTTATACCAAAATTAAAATGTTATCATTTACAAACTTCTATTGTAAATATATAAAAATATATAACACAAAACATATTTTTTACAGATTCATTGTATTTAACCAAAAAAATGACCTTCATAATCTTTTAAATGATAAACTATATGTACTGTACATACCACTCTGTGTTATTGACAGCGTCTCCAAACCCTGGTGTGTCCACAATGGTCAGTTTTAGCTTAACACCTTTCTCCTCGATGTCGACAGTGTGTTTGATGATCTCCACTGTCTGACTAATGCGCTCTAATCATAAAAAATACACATATATGTAGATCAGTAGGGCAGTGGTTCTCAAACTGGGGGGCGAGATGGTGCCAGGGGAGCCCCAGTTTTATGACATTTTATAAAATACATCCATTTATCATGAATTCTGTGTAATTAAACGTAAAAAATTAAGGCTACTAACCAACAGCACTACTTTGTATAACTTAATATGTTTTGTTTAATTAAAATGTTACATTTTTGAACAGTTTTTTGTCATACATTTTCTTTGGGGGGCCGCAAAGGAATGCACCATATACAAGAGGGGGGGGGGGGGGGGGCGCACGCGGAAAAAGTTTCAGAACCACTGCAGTAGGGGATTGAATGACATCTAGGTAAGAAAATTTAAGGGGCCATTTACACAAGAACAATTTCAAGTTTTTATGCAGTTTGGCTGTTCATTTACATGACAATGGCATTTTGGCCATCTTTTGTAGATGGGTTTTCAAAGTTTTTGATAATGACGCCTTGTCGTCATCTCAATGTAAACGTGAATCTGTGATAACCGTGACATCATGCGCATTTGTTAATTCAGTCTATATGCATGCGTAAGTATAACCAAAACAACAATGCTTTGTGCTGCACAAGATACTAAGTTTTTGCATGCTTCTCCAAAAAAAGTTTACAAAAATTTTAGCATCTTATAGTCCATGATCACTCGTCCGACCAAACAAAACTGCTCGATGCTTTCACTGTCTTGATTAATTGTATTTATCGCTCTGTAGAAGTATGCGTATGTGTGCAGGCATATAGTACTTGTTTACAAGGTGACATCGCCATCTACTGGTCTGGCACATGTAATACAGCGTATTTAATAAACACTAAATAATAATTTGTTTCATTCTGTGAACTACTGACACATTTTAGCCAAATTATTAATAAAAATAATGTATTTATTTGTTGAAAATTTACATCGGAAAAACATGGTCAAAATAACAAAAAATATGCATTGTTTTCCGATTTTCAATGCAGCAGAGAAAACAGGTTTAAATTTATTTCTCAACAACAAAATACTAATGTTTTGCATGTATTTTAGGATTAATTCAAAAAAGAATTTTATTTTTGAAAAATCCAGATTTTTGCATGGGTCTTATCATGCTCTCAGTCTTTTACATTTGCTGTAAGTTGACTTTATGTCACTTTCGAGTTTTTTTTATTCAGCAGAAACTGGGCTGAAATGGTCACAATACATCTAAAAAAAGATGATTAAAACTGGAGTGGTCTCTCAATTTTTTTCCACAGCTATATATATTGCCGTGAAAATCTAGGTCTCAGTAAATTTATTAGCAAATTAGATATATACCTTCAGCATTAAGTAGTTTTCTGTCTTTGTAGAGATCTGTGAGGAACAAGCTGTTGATAAGGGTGGACTTCCCTAGACCAGATTCCCCTAAAACAGAAGAACGGCAACATTTTCCATTCATATACATTTCTATTTCCAACATTTATCAATAAAGGCACACATGTTATGAAACAGCAAGTCACCTGCCACCATGAGCGTAAAGTCAAAGCCCTTCTTCACCGACTTTCTGTGAACCTGGTTCGGGAGGGTGGCGAAGCCAACATACTCTTTCTCCTGAGATGAAGGTATAAGATAACATTTAAATAATACAATGCAAAGCCTACCACATTTCTGCCCACATTTAAATATCTTTACCGTATGCAAAAATAGACAAAGCACATCTTGTGATAACTGAAGGGATTAATCCAAGCTCCCCACCCCCAAACCTCTACAGCCACGGGCAGGGATGTATGTCACATATTAGTAGGGCATTCCCAGAATTCCAGTCGTGTTTCATTATTCAGAGCGAATGTATGGGAAAAGAAGGTACTAGATGTTTCCTTGCAGCTCAATCAAGGCGATCTTAGTTTGCAACATTACATAATTTATACTGTTATATAAACCTCTGTGCTGTTATACAGAATCATCCTACTTGGTTTGCATCACAAATATGCCTAAAATTAGTCCTGTTTACTCATTCCTATTCATCTTTCTGTAAAGCCGATCAAGTGTTTGAGTAAGTCATTGTTTTACGTGCCAGTGAATGATGAAGTTTATGGATATGAATGATACCTCAAATATGTGATGGTGTGCTAAGTAATCTGACGTTATTGATTGTCAGCTGGTGAAAGGTTAAAAGACAGAGGATGATATATAGGACAGAGTCTTAATCGTATAGCAATGCACTAAAACTACTCTGAAGATCCTAGCAACCACATTTTCGTTCAGTTTGGCTTCATCTCAAAGACAATTTGAAAAAAATGTGTCTAAGGGAGAGGCGATTATCCTTTCCTAAAGGCATGGATACCAGATTTTGCTTTAATTCACTGGCCACAGTCCCAGCCTCTGGAAACTGTGTGGACATTCGTGGGCGATAACTGAGAAACAGCTCAAGATATGAATTCTAGCTGTGGTTTAGACCCATTATTCTTATTTCCAAGAGTCAAGACTGACTGACAGAACGCCCTCGGGAGAATATACAGAAAGCCAAATGCACATTTAGACATTTTCTAAGCCAGCACGCCCTACACAGAGCAGGCCGCATGAACCACTGTAGATGAATATGAAAAACTGGGATAAAAAATACAATGGTCAAACATTAAACATTGCATTGGCTTCATGAAATAAATAGCTACCATAGCTTCTCATTGTGCTTTGAAACTAAGGTTGATTGCAATTTGCAATTTCAAAGCAATTATAAACAGGTCGACTGAATCAAAATCATAAAATTTGGCTAAATCCTTTCAAAAGCATTTCACCCCATAAATTCTCATTCTTTCTCATAATGCAATATATATATGTAGCCTAAATTCATATTGCATATATACATTACAGTACTATTTGTTATGCTATGTACACACCAAACTAGATTCTCTAGATTACTCACGGCAAACACATCGCCCATATCGCGTCATTCACATCGCCCCATGCGAGGACGCGTCTGATTGCGTCTTTGCATTGACTTTGCATTGACTAGGATCTACTTGCGCAAATCGTTGAACTTGCGTTTGGTGTAAACCCACAGTTATGCTACGTACACACCAAACACGGGTCATCGCGTTACTCGCTATAGATTACTCACGGGATTTAACTTCTTCGCCAAACTTCAACTTTGGCGAAGACGCATTTGAGGCGAATAGCGTGTGTTTTTTCATGGCAAACTTTGTAAGTAGTCTACTCGCGCAAATCATTGAACTTGCGTCTGGTGTGAATCCACAGTTATGCTATGTACACCCCAAAAGCAACTCATTGCGTTACTCGCTCTAGATTACTCGCGAAATTTAACTTCGTGTCATGCGAATTTTTCGCTCGAGTTGAATATTTTTAACTTAGGCGAAGACGCGTTTGAGGTGAAAAGCGCGTGTTTTCGCGGCAAATGTGCCACCAATATCGTGTCATGCCCACGCAGGGATGCGTCTGATTGTGTCTTTGCATTGACTTTGTATGTAATCTACTCGCGAGTTGAATACTTTCAACTTGGGTGAAGACACGTTTAAGGCGGATAGCATGTGTTTTTGTGGCAAACCCGCCGCCCATATTGCGTCATTCGCATCACCCCATGCGAGGACGCATCTGATCGTGTCTTTGCGTTGATTTGTATGTAATCTACTCACGGAAATCCTTGAACTTGCGTCTGGTGTGAACCCACAGTTATGCTATGTACACACCAAACGCGGGTCATCGCATTACCCGCTCTAGATTACTCGTGGGATTTAACTTTGTGTCTTGCAAATTTTTCGTGTGAGTTGAATATTAAAATGCTTTTGAGGCGAATAGGGCGTGTTTTCACTGCAAATGCACCGCCCATTTTGCGTCATTCGCATTGCCCCACGGTTTACTCGCGCAAATCGTTGAACTCAAGTCTGGTGTGAACCCACAGTTATGTTAAGTACACACCAAATGCGGGTCATCGCGTTACTCGCTCGGGATTTAACTTTGTGTCATGCAAATTTTTTGCTCGAGTTGAATATAATATACTCACGCAAATCGTTGAACTCAAGTCTGGTGTGAACCCACAATTATGCTACGTACACACTAAACGCGGGTCATCGCGTTAATCGCTCTAGATTACTCGCTCTAGATTACTCGCGGGATTTATCTTCGGGGCATGCAAATTTTTCGCTTAAGTTAAATATTTGCAACTTGGGCGAAGACGCATTTGAGGCGAATAGAGCATGTTTTTGTGGCGATATCGCGTCATTCGTATGGCCCCAAGCGACGATGCGTCTGATCGCGTCTTTGCAAATTATTTTAATATAATCTACTCGCGCAAATCGTTGAATTCGTGTCTGGTGTGAACCCAAAATTATGCTACGTACACACTAAACGCGGGTCATCGCATTTCTTGCTCTAGATTACTTGCAGGATTTAACTTTGTGTCATGCGAATTTTTCGCTCGAGTTCAATATTTTCAACTTTGGCGAAGACGCATTTGAGGCGAATAGCGTTTGTTTTTTCGTGGCAAACGCGCTGCCCATTTCCCCATTCGCATCGGCCCACGCAAGGACGCGTCTGATGACTTTGTATGTAGTCTACTCGCGCAAATTTTTGAACTTGCGTCTGGTGTGAATCCACAGTTATGCTACGTACACACCAAATGTGTCTCATTGCGTTACTCGCTCTAGATTACTCGCAGGATTTAACTTCGTGTCATGCGAATTTTTCTCTCGAGTTGAATATTTTTAACTTGGGCAAAGACGCGTTTGAGGCGAATAGCATGTGTTTACGTGGCAAACGCGACGCCCAAATCGCGTCATTCGCATCGCCCCACGCGAAGACGCATCTGATCGCATGTTTGCATTGACTTTGTTTGTAATCTACTCGCATAAATCGTTGAACCCACAGTTACACTGCCTTAAAGGGGTCATAGCGTGAAAATTAGACTTGTTTCATGTTTAAGTGTTATAATTGTGTCCCCAGTGCTTCTATCAACCTAGAAAACGTGAAAATGATCAACCCAGTAACTTTGTTTGGGTAAGCCATTTTCTGCAAGCATGTGAAAAATTAGGTTGTTCAGATTTCGCCTGTTTTGTGAGGTAGGTAGCAAGGCGAATTACAATAATACTGCCCCCTTTATCTGCACTATCCAACCACAGCACTGCCATTTAGTGCAGAGAGAAAGAAAAATGCTTGACAGCCCAATTGAGTTTCAATTACAACAAACCACCATCATTGTGATCAGTGTTTGCACTTCATCAGCTCATTTGCATTTTAAATGACACACCCCAAAACGAAACACTTTTGCTCAGGCCAACAAAGTGGCAATTTTAACATGCTATAATTAATTATATGTGGGGTATTTTGAGTTAAAACTTCACTTACGCACTCTGGGGACACCAAATATTTATTTTACACCTTAAAAATATCTCATAATATGACCCCTTTAATGTATGTTTATTTTTTAAATCATCTTTGTGTGTACGTAATTATTTTCATTATTTTATAACAATAACTATTGTAAAAATAACACATTAAATAATGTAAGTAACTGTCATAAAAATATGCAAGAAAGAATGCCAAATACGTAAAGGTCTAAAATAAAAAAAAATTTAGAAGTAAATGTATTTAAATAGGCCTAAATAAAATAAATAAATAACACAGATTCCTCAAGAACAGTGGATGACCCCAATATCACCATCAGCATCTTTTTTTAGTGTTTGGACCACAATGTGGGACACTGCAGACAGGCAGTCAGTAATGTAGACATATTAAATTACATGTAGCCTATCTCTGAAATGCATCCATGAATTTGATGGAAATATACAGCGACCCCTAAATGTCAGATAACAAATATTGCATATTTTTCATACATTGCTATTAAACAGAAAATCATATAGATTTAGACAGAAAATGCAAGGACCGTGATCCTGCATGAGCTCTATTCATAGCCAACTCCAGCCCACTGTCCCAGAAATACATCCTTACACAAATGTAGATCAACCAAAGTTAAACTGGTTGAAATCAGTGTCACGCAGTCTGTATTGTTCACACTGATGACTGTAAAGTAAAAACTGCGCTCACCTCTCCATCCTCTGTGGTGTTATGAAGATGCAGCGAGCAGGTGGGGATGCAGACGCCCATGCACGCGTCGGGAAAACCAGAGCGGTTTGTGCAAACAGATAAAAATAGACTTTCGGTTATTTTATGAATCTGTAATATCATTCACATGATTTTGATATATGTTATGTCTTACCTGATATCACCGGTCGACTCCTAAACCTGGCGCTGCTCGTCATTACGACTACTTTCACAACGCGAATTAACCGCTACTACTACGGCGAAGGCTTATTGAATAATATTCATAAGCTTGTCCGTCGCCATTGGACGGTTACCAAGGCACGTCACCACGGCTTATTCACTATTAATGACATTGTTAAACCACACACGGGCGTTCGTAACGATTATTATTCATGAGGTAAATTTCGCCATAGTAGGATTCGTGTTACTGCTGTGGGAACCACTGGAATAAATAATTAAGCAGGCGGAAACGGAGCGTCTGACTAAAACCTGACTGAAAAACTAAAGAAACACACTTCTTATTTTGTGATAATTATATCTTGTCATATTTTACCTATATTTTATACTATCTTGAAAAATATAAATATTTCATATATGGCCCATTTTAAATGCATCGATAAAATAATTATTACTTATTAATCGAAGCATTATTCTTTTCGAAAAAAAAATATATATATATTTTGAGTTATCTTTTATTTATTAAAAATATTTATACAAAATATAAATATTATTTTCATTGAACACAAAGCCGCATGGTGGCAGTGTAACGTCACGTGCTATTGGTAAATCTATAACATCGTCTTTATGGAGGCACACGAGACAGCCTTTGTGTGTTTATTCGCACATTATAGGTCATGCACGTATATTGTGATTTTCCTGACAAATGACACAAAACGGAAGATGTCCGGAGAGCAACACAATAGTGAGAGTCTGTATGGTAGCCTAAATAATGCCCAGGAAACCCTATGACGGGACCCTATGGCTGATTAAAGAGGTTGTTCCTTTAAGAAACAGAGAGGTTTATTTATTTAAATAAAATTAGCACATCAAAGGAATATGCTTCATATTGTAACTCGGTTTGTGAAAAAAATGAATGTAGGCCAATCTGGCTTGACTAAAGTGATTTGCTTGGTGACCCAGTTGAAGACTCTTACCCATTGTTTATAGCAGCAATTCCCAAATCTTTCACAATAGCATAGCAAACCCCCTCCAAAAAAGCAGCCCTTCTGTGTAACACCCTGCAATATATACAGTACACACGCACACAGACACACACACAGATGTATATATATATATATACAATGACAAAAAGGGTGTATATTAAACAGAAACACATATGTGTGTGTGTTTCTATAGGACACCGTTTGCGTCTTTGACGTCACCTCATCACGCCCAGACTGTCTGTTGTGTTATTAAAAACAATGGTGCTTGAAAAACAAAACCTAATAAACATGGGCAGTGCTTTGCACAATCATTGACACAGCCAAGCTTGCACATAGGGCAATGCGGTGGGACAATAATGATGGGAAAATCCTGCAGACAGCCACAGTCACCTTCCTGTATTCTATGTGTTATTAGACAGCAGCCAAACAATTAACAAAATGCAATTTATAATCATCTACCATAGTTCAGATTTTAACAAGCACGTTAATACTGCTTGGCAAACACACAAGCATTGTTGTATTTACCTTTGTCAGAGGTTTGGCTATTTTAGAGTTCACTTTCTTAATTGGTATTATGGCTCTGATGTCATTTCGCTTTCCTGTATTCAGTGTTTACAAACACAAGAGTTTGCCTTACCTTGAAATGCCACTGACTTTACATACATAACATTTAAAAGAAAAATTTGTAACACTTAACAATAAGGTTGTATTTGTTAACATTAGTTAAAGGGCCAGTGTGTAGATTTTTAGCGGCATCTAGCGGTGAGACTGTGAATTGCAACCAAACCAAATATATTTTTTAAACCAAAAGTTGTAACTGCTAACATTATTGCACAATGAACTAACAAAAAAAATGTATTGGCATTAACTTACATTAACAAAGAATAAAAATGCTGAAAAACTATATTGTTTATTGTTTGTTTATGTTAACATATACAACCTTATTGTAAAGTCTTTAACAAAAAATTTTATCACCCTTTTGGAATTAGCATGCAAATATCTCCTACACGCCTCACAATTTGAAATAATGGTCTTTTCACTATAACTTCAAATGAATTAAACCAATAGATTATGGGTTTGGGGTTTGTTTAAATACTTGTTTAAACTACAGTGTCTGATAAACAGCAAACACTTAATTTTCCTGTAAACAGTTTATGTTTAGGGACATACAGTACTGGGGGTTGCCACCCCATTGGACCTGTTAAGAGATAAAGAGGGACATTATATAATCATTACGCAGAATGTTTTGAATTTCTGCCAATTACATCATTTATTCCTGTCTGAGACATTCAAAGGTGTTCACACAGCGTACCACAGGATGCTTTACAGTCGCAAACGGGCAAGTAAGGTTTCTCAACACTTCCTTCAGTTGACAGCAACAACCGTGGATCACAATAAGTTTTCCTGGGAAACGGGCATGTCAGGAACACATAGGCTTCGGGTTACGCATCTGTACAATAGCTCATTAAAGCGAATCGAGCGACTTTGCACCAGCTCGGTAAAGATGGTTGGTACACTGCAGGAAACGTTTATTGTTCTGTACAAGCTGTTTCCTTGTTTCTCTACTCATGACGAACAATTGAAACAAGATGGGTGGGGTTAGGACCAACGTCTCTTTCTTGTAATGTAGAACTTAAGTCTGGCAGTGAATTTTGTACATTTACTTTCATTTAGCAGATGCTATAATCTAAAAGCGACTCTCGAGTATAAGGACAAAGCGATAGTGCAAAAGACTGGAGATTTTGTAGTGTTTTTATTAAATAAAATAATGGGATGGATACCGATTAGATACTGATAACATCTCCCGATACCTACAGATACTGACAATATCTGACGATAACAATAGACAACAATTACATTTGCCGATATCAACAAATACCAACTACATCTGCCGATTCCAACATATACTGATAACATCTGCTGATACCAACAGATAGCAATTACATCTCCCGATACCAATAGGTACCGATCACATCTGCCAATACCAATATATACCGATAACATCTGCCAACACCAACAGATACTGACAATATCTGCTGATACCAATAGATACTGATAACATCTGCCATACCAACAGATATCAATTACATCTGCCGATACCAAGGGGTACCAATAACATCTGCCGATACCAACAGATACTGACAATATCTGCCGATACCAATATATGGCGGTACAAACAGATACTGACAATATCTGCTGATACTAATAGATGCCGATAGCAAGAGGTATCAATTGCATCTGCCGATACCAATGGGTACCGATAGCATCTGCCGCTACCAACAGATACTGACAATATCTGCCGATACCAATAGATACCGATAACATCTGCTGATGGCAACAGATGCTGACAATATCTGCTGATTCCAATAGATGCCGATAACATCTCCGATAGCAAGAGCTATCAATTGCATCTGCCGATACCAATGGGTACCGATAACATCTGCCGCTACTAACAGATATCAATTGCATCTGCCGATACCAATGGGTACCGATAACATCTGCCGATACCAACAAATACTGACAATATCTGCTGATACCAATATATGGCGGTACCAACAGATACTGACAATATCTGCTGATACCAATAAATATCAATTATATCTGCCGATACCAACAGATGCTGACAATATCTGCTGATACCAATAGATACCGATAACATCTCCGATAGCAAGAGGTATCAATTGCATCTGCCGATACCAATGGGTACCGATAACATCTGCCGATACCAACAGATATCAATTACATCTGCCGATACCAATGAGTGCTGATAACATCTGCCGATACCAACAGATACTGACAATATCTGCCGATACCAATATATGGCGGTACAAACAGATACTGACAATATCTGCTGATACCAATAGATACCGATAACATCTGCTGATAGCAACAGATGCTGACAATATCTGCTGATTACAATAGATGCCGATAACATCTCCGATAGCAAGAGCTATCAATTGCATCTGCCGATACCACTGGGTACCGATAACATCTGCCGATACCAACAGATATTGACAATATCTGCTGATACCAATATATGGCGGTACCAACAGATACTGACAATATCTGCTGATACCAATAAATATCAATTATATCTGCCGATACCAACAGATACTGACAATATCTGCTGATACTAATAGATACCGATAACATCTCCGATAGCAAGAGGTATCAATTGCATCTGCCGATACCAATGGGTACTGATAACATCTGCCGATACCAACAGATATCAATTACATCTGCCGATACCAATGGGTGCCGATAACATCTGTTGATACCAACAGATACTGACAATATCTGCCGATACCAATATATGGCGGTACAAACAGATACTGACAATATCTGCTGATACCAATAGATACCGATAACATCTCCGATAGCAAGAGGTATCAATTGCATCTGCCGATACCAATGGGTACCGATAACATCTGCGGATACCAACAGATACTGACAATATCTGCTGATACCAATAGATACCAATAAAATCTGCCGATAGCAAGAGGTATCATTGCCGATACCAATGGGTACCGATAACATCTGCCGATACCAACAGATACTGACAATATCTGACAATATTAATAGATGACAAAACCAACATATCATGACAATATCTGACGATACCAACAGATACTGACAATATCTGCTGATACCAATAGATACCGATAACATCTCCGATAGCAAGAGGTATCAATTGCATCTGCTGATACCAATGGGTACCGATAATATCTACCGATACCAACAGATATCAATTACATCTGCCAATACCAATGGGTACCGATAACATCTGCCAATACCACCAGATACTGACAATATCTGCCGATACCAATATATGGCGGTACCAACAGATACTGACAATATCTGCTGATACCAATAGATACTGATAACCTCTTCGATAGCAAGAGATATCAATTGCGTCTGCCGATACCAATGGGTACCGATAATATCTACCGATACCAACAGATATCAATTACATCTGCCGATACCAATGGGTACCGATAATATCTGCCAATACCACCAGATACTGACACTATCTGCCGATACCAATATATGGCGGTACCAACAGATACTGACAATATCTGCTGATACCAATAGATACTGATAACATCTGCCGATAGCAAGAGGTATCAATTGCATCTGCCGATACCAATCGGTGCCGATAACATCTGCCGATACCAACAGATGCTGACAATATCTGCTGATTCCAATAGATGCCGATAACATCTCCAATAGCAAGAGGTATCAATTGCATCTGCCGATACCAATCGGTGCCGATAACATCTGCCGATACCAACAGATATCAATTACATCTGCCGATACCAATGGGTACCAATAACATCTGCCGATACCAATATATGGTGGTACAAACTGATACTGACAATATCTGCTGATACCAATGGGTACCGATAACATCTGCCGATACCAACAGAAACTGACAAGATCTGACAATACTATTAGATGACAATACCAACATATCATAACAATATCTGCAGATACCAACAGATACTGACAATATCTGCTGATACCAATAGATGCTGATAACATCTACCGATACCAACAGTTATCAATAACATCTGCCGATACCAACATATACTGACAATATCTGTCGATACTAAGAGATGCTGATGACATCTGTCGATACCAATAGATACCGATAAAATCTGCCGATACTTACAGATACTGACAATATCTGACGATACCAACAGATGTTGATTGCATCTGCCGATACCAACAAATACTGCCAATATCTGACAATACCACTAGATGACGATAACAGCTGCCGGCACCCCACAGATATCGAATACATCTGCCGATACCAACAGATGCTGACAATATCCGCCGATACCAATAGATGTCGATTACATCTGCCGATACCAAGGGGTACCAATAACATCTGCCGATACCAACAGATACTGACAATATCTGCCGATACCAATATATGGCGGTACAAACAGATACTGACAATATCTGCTGATACTAATAGATGCCGATAGCAAGAGGTATCAATTGCATCTGCCGATACCAATGGGTACCGATAGCATCTGCCGCTACCAACAGATACTGACAATATCTGCCGATACCAATAGATACCGATAACATCTGCTGATGGCAACAGATGCTGACAATATCTGCTGATTCCAATAGATGCCGATAACATCTCCGATAGCAAGAGCTATCAATTGCATCTGCCGATACCAATGGGTACCGATAACATCTGCCGCTACTAACAGATATCAATTGCATCTGCCGATACCAATGGGTACCGATAACATCTGCCGATACCAACAGATACTGACAATATCTGCTGATACCAATAGATGCTGATAACATCTACCGATACCAACAGTTATCAATAACATCTGCCGATACCAACATATACTGACAATATCTGTCGATACTAAGAGATGCTGATGACATCTGTCGATACCAATAGATACCGATAAAATCTGCCGATACTTACAGATACTGACAATATCTGACGATACCAACAGATGTTGATTGCATCTGCCGATACCAACAAATACTGCCAATATCTGACAATACCACTAGATGACGATAACAGCTGCCGGCACCCCACAGATATCGAATACATCTGCCGATACCAACAGATGCTGACAATATCCGCCGATACCAATAGATGTCGATACCAACAAATACGGACAATATCTGCCACTACCAATGGGTACCGATAGCATCTGCCGATACCAATAGATACAGATAACATCTGCCGATAGTAACAGATACTGACAAATATCTGACGATACCAATAGATATCGATTGCATCTGCCAATATCAACAGATACCAATTACATCTGCCGATACCAACAGGCACTGACAATATCTGCCCATACCATTCGACAATACATATAAAAAAAGATACCGGCTACACCTGCTGATATAAGGCAAGGCAAGGCAAGGCACGTTTATTTGAATAACACATTTCATACACAGTGGTCATTCAAAGTGCTTTACATAGAAATGAGAAAACAATATATGAAAGAGAAAAAAGAAAATGTAAAAATAAGAGATACACGATAAAATCACAATAAAAAGATACACGAGAATTTAAAATTTAATAAAAACAGTTTAAAATGTCAAAGAGAGTAAAACAGGAGTAAACGTGACTTGAGTTAAAAGTGCAGTCAGTGTGAAGCAGCACAGTGCTCACTGAGTAAATACAGAGTTAAACAGATGTGTTTTTAATCAAGATTTTGAAGCACATCTGATTTCTTCCAGATGATTCCAGCTACAGGTGGCATAATAACTAAATGCTGACGCACATTGTTTTGAGTGAACCCTTGGTATTTAACTGACCGGAGTTATCTGTTAGGTTTATATTCAGTTAGCATATCTGTCATGTACTTGGGTCCTAAGCCATGAAGTGATTTATAAACGAGTAACAATACTTTAAAGTCTATTCTAAATGTGACAGGAAGCCAGTGTAAGGACCTGAGGACTGGAGTGATGTGCTCAGATTTTTTGGTTCTGGTCAGAATTCTGGCAGCAGCGTTCTGTATGAGCTGCAGCTGTCTAATGTTCTTTTTGGGGATCCCAGTAAGGAGTCCATTGCAGTAATCCACCCTGCTGGTGATGAAAGCATGAACACGTTTCTCTAAGTCCTGTCTTGAGACAAAACAGCTAATTCTGGCAATATTTCTGAGATGTAAGCTGATTTGCTTATCGCTTTCACGTGACTACTGAAATTAAGGTCAGACTCTAAAATTACACCAAGATCTCTGACTTTATTTTGTGTCTTTAGACCCCTAGAGTCAAGGTATGTGTTAACTTTGAGAGTTTCATCTTTATTTGGTGCTGGAGGAAGTTTTGACGCATCCAAGATTTAATTTCATCAATGCATTGACATAGAAGTAATGATGTTATTGACAGGAAACATGTCTGATGTCTATCTTTTCCTATTTTTTGATAGTGTTCACATTTTTGAGTCATACTGTAACCATGAGACAAGCACTTCATACATATGAGAATTCAATCATAGTTTGATCCAACATTTTTTGGTATTACTCACTTACGTCCCCTGAAAATCATTTGTCCCTAATGTGGTTTTTACCCGCCCCATCATAGCAGTCCAATCTGCCCATTTGAATACTTGGACATAATCCACCCTGTAAACAAACAGCCAATGTCCGATTGGGTGAAAAAATGCTTAAATCTCTTAACAGAAAGTTGATTGATTAAAATCCGTAAAAAAACGGATCAGCTGACTATGTCCAATAAATGAAGTTTTTTTTCAGTAACTGCATGATCTTGCCAACAAAGCCATTACCTAACAATGAAATAGGCCAACAAAAATATAATAAACAGCTGTAACATTAGTTACAGTAAATGTCATCACAGAGTTAGGTGTAAAGGGGATCCAGTCCAGTAAATGCAGCTTTATGATTTTACCGTATGGACACAGGAAGTTGTCTCAATGATCTCAAGACTGATAAGCTGAATTGACTCAGGAAATGTACAGAAAACTGTAAGTCACATGGTTGTTTTTGGACTGCTGTGATGGGGCGGGTAAAAACTGGTTTGCATTTCGGGGACATAAGGGAGTAATGCCGAAATGTTTCCAACAAAATATTGGATCAAACTATGATTGAATTCTCATATGTATGAAGTGCTTGTCTCATAGTTACAGTCTGACTCAAAAAATGTGAACACTATCGAAAAATAGGAAAAGATAGACATCAGACATGTTTCCTGTCGATAACAAAATTACTGCAATTGTGGAAAGCATTGTAATTTAAGAATGCAGTGAGATTATAAAAGTATAAACATTAGAATGACACATCAGGGGCAGGGTCGACTTTTGAAAGGAACTTTCTTGGTGACTCATAACATTAGGCATTCAAATATTTACATTTTCACTTATAATTCGTATGAGTAACATGATTGTTGAGGCACAAATCATATTGAAGTGTCTTATTGTTAGCTCATTGGTCATTACAGAGTCTATTAAGAGATGTGTCATTTAACTATATTACACTTTTTTTAAAATCTTTGCTGCCTTAATTTTTTTGTCATTTTAACTATTTACCTTGACAAGAGATGAGTTGTTATAACTTATAGTTATAAATATAGTTAAAATAATAATAATAAAAAATTTCTCATCTCATCTTTTGTGAAGATAAATAATAGTAATTGAAATGACTTTTAAATCTGAGTTTATTCAACAAAAAAGGAAGCATAGAATTGTTTACAGTATTATATAATATTTTATAATAAGTATTTTGGTTTATAAATATAATATTATAAATACTTTTTAATAAGAAATATCTACAAATCTACACCCACTGTAAAAAGTAAAAAGTTGGATCAACTTAAAAAGTTCCTTCAATTGGTAACACCTGAAAAATGTGAGTTTATTCAACTTAAATTTTTATTTTAGTGAAAACGTACATTTTTTAGGTTTAAAAGTTTAACCAATTTTTCACTTTTTACAGTGTAATAAAGTCCAAAAAAGGTCAGTCATGACCATTTTTATGTAAATATTAAATTCATAAAAATTTTTAGTTGCAATTATTTTTATTCTATATATGTGAAATCTAATACATTCCTGTTTTTGAATATAATTTACTGTCTTTTTGGCATTTGTCTAATATTATTAGACAAAATACATATGCAATTTGGTACTAAGTGGTGCTAGATGTGGGTGTAAAGCTTTCTCAATGTAAATGTAGCTTATGTTTGCTTATTATGCGTGTTGAAATCTGAGAAAGAACAATTTATACTGTAAATAAGTTGAAAAAACCTTTTAAAATTAAGGTAATCAGATACATAATTTTTATTATTTATTTTTTTATTATTAATTTTCAAATTCCCTGATTTAGGTAAGTTAAAAAACAAATGTTGAGTACACTAACTCAGATATTTAAGTAAATTTGACTTCAAAACCTCATTCATCTTTGCCATGGCTTTAAATGAGCAGAACTTACAAAGATGGACTTTTTTGTAAATTAAACTTGATATATTAACAATAGTGTGATTCTCGCGAAATTAGACTTATGAGGTGTCATGAAACATTTTGAAAAAAAGTAAATGCTATCAAAATAAGAAGTATACAGTTACAAACATCTCTTCATGTACTATTTTGCACATGATTTCAAATGACATCATACGAACCAATTTTGTTGTTTTTTCCACATTTAAGGGGAAAATTGTCATTACCGCAACATGTCCATGACTGGATTTGGGTTCTTTAACATGGAAAATTTATAATAAAAAAAATAAAAAAAATAAAAAGCTTCAGTGCATGTTATACTATAAACATTTACAGTAAAGAAACATGTGGTATTTGGTGATCATTGGTAAATGTAGAGACAATAATAAGGAATATAAATGTGTCCAAGACCAATTTTCTCATCCTCCTCAACAATTTGAAATCATTGTTTAAGCCATCAAGGAACTAACATTTTCCCCCAAAGAAATCTGTCGGAAGGGACATAATTGACTGTGACACTCAAGATGGCTACCAGGTAAGCAGTTTTTATTTTTTCTCTCCAGATAAAAGTTGAAATTTTGTTGGTCGAAGTACCTAGACAACTTTTTAGTTCTCATTACCGAAACACGAATGAAATTTCTAAATGCATATCCTGTCGAGGTAATGATAATTTTTGATAATGATAATCTAAAAAAATGTAAATAATTCTATAGGAAATATTTTTTAAATCCTCTAAAAATAATGCTTAGTTCGGTACTACGGAGCCCCTAAGGGGACATGGAGCTAAAATTAAATAATGTTTAGTTTCACGTGCGCACGTGAAACTATCGCGTGTGCACGTTAAACTAACGCATTTATTCTTGCACAATGGTAACCAAATGTCAAAAGTATTTTATCATTAAACATAAATGAACATTAAAAACAGGTCTGTCTCTTTGCGTGTCCACACAAAATATGCTGGGAACAGGAAATACTTGGCTCAGTTTCATTGATACTTTTAATATAACAAAAATCATTCATGTAGCCATAAATCAAGTGGATTAATTGGAAATGAGGATTTGTGTGTTCTCTTAGAATTAAACCCATGGCGTTGAAAGTGTTTCACTACCAAATGAGTTACAAGAATACAGAAGAACTAAACCGAAACTTAAATATTCATGTGACGGCGAACAGTTTAGAAAGTTTGTGAAACATTACTAATATAGGAAATGATGGTTGGTGAGAAAGTCGGATTGGCCATCTCTCTAGAACAATAGACTTGAGGGAAATAATAAGACAGGACAGGATTTCCTCACTCAGCCCACGTGACACCCCATGGCTCACCTCAGGTGTTTGCCTGTTGATCATTCATTTAACTGAGCTTCTCAGCTGCCCATTGGTGCCAAAGAAGAAGTAAATGCTTTGTTTCGGTAGTCACGTCCTGGCTGACATCACAGCCTGTAAGATGCTGTACGTGTTTAACAGGGGACACCTGGTGTGGTCTCAAGGAGGAAACATCTGGGGAAAACTTGCACATCAGCGCTTTTTTTCTCCAGTTCTTCTGTCACTGCCTGGACAGAAGTCAAGATGAAAGAGCTGCTATGAGTGATAAAACAAATCCGTTCACTGGAATGCTGGAACGTGCGCACATGTGATTCACTGCTTTGATTAATGCAGCGTTTGTTTGTGTTCCTTGTAATTATACTTCCATACGGATGAGAGGTTAATGAGTGTCAGGAAATGATGGCAGCTTTTTAAGCTGACCTTGTTTTAATCTGACCATGTTTTCTTTCGATGTTAAACAATGACCTGGTTCATGTCAAAGTTTAATGTGAGGGCTGTTCACCTGTGCAAAACATGCAGTCACAAGGTTTATACAAGGTTCTTTGACGGCCTGTAATGAATTTTTAACATCTACAGAACCTTTCTACGAAATATTCTTTGTTGTAGAAAAGATCCTACAGACTATAAAAAAGTAAGAAAGAAGTGATTCTTTTGACAATCTTTGGTCCTTGGGGGAACCAAATTTTTTTTCTGAGGCATCGCTGAAAGAATAAATTTTAGCACAATTTTTAAGAATAGAGGTTGTTGCCTGTGTGTTGCTATGTGGTTGCTAAGACAACAATTTTTTGTTCCTTAATTAAAGAACCAGTCAGTTAATGTTCTTTAAAGAATTTCTTTCACTATTTTATAATCGGAAGTACCGAGCCCCTAAGGTGATATTGGAGTAAAAAAATCCAAAGTTTAGTTTCATGTGCTCACGTGAAACTTTCATGTGCAGAATTTTTTTTACATTTAGTCTCGCGTGCGCACGTATAAACTAACGTGCGGGCACGTGAAACTTTCGCGTGCGCACGTGAAAGCGAAAGTTTCACGTGCGCACGCGATAGTTTCACGTGAGCACGCGATAGTTTCATGTGCACATGTGAAACTAAACTCAAGAGTTTCACGTGCGCACGCGATAGATTTACGTGCGCACGTGATAGTTTCAAGTGAGCACGCGATAGTTTCACGTGCACATGTGAAACTAAACTCAAGAATACACTACACTTTATTTAATTTTTGCTCCATGTCCCCTTAGGGGCTCCGTACAGAAGAAACTTTCTCATCACAAGAACCTTTTGTAAAACAGAAAGGTTCTTCAGATGTTAAAGGTTCTTTATAGAACCATTGGTGACCCCAAAACCAGTACAAAGTCAAATTTGTAGCAATAGCCAACAATACATTGTATGGGTCAAAATTATCAATCTTTAGGATATTAGCTAAAGATTATGTTCCATGAAGAATTTTTTTTATTTATATTTTTTACCGTAAATATAAATAAAAATGTATTTATCATTAGTAATATGTGTTGCTAAGGACTTAATTTGGACAACTTTAAAAGCGATTTTCTCAATATTTAGAATTCTTTGCCCCCTCCGATTCCAGATTTTCAGGCCAGTGGCTTCTTTTTCGAGGGTGCACGATGCGAAGCTCGTCAAAACATGTAAACCAAAATGCATCATGTCAAAATAAGTGCCTGCTGCAGATGCTTCGAAGGGGTTTATGATAAAAGAGACACCCGCGTTTGTGTTATGTGTTAGTGTTAAGTAAGCGTCTTGCAAGTATTTTAGGAATTTGAGCGTCTCTTTTATTATAAACCGTTTCGACGTAGTGCACTTATTTTGACAACACCCATGTTCACATGACGCAACGTACACATATTTTGGAATGACGAGCAACACACATATTTTGAATTTGTGCCCCTCGGAAGAGAAGTCACCAGCCGCCAGTGATCTCAACGAAATATTGTCCTATACCATACATTAAAGCTTATTTAATCATCTCAATCTCATTAAAAATTAAGCGAATTTTTTAGATTGTATGTACATACACTATATAGCCTATCAGAAAAACGAGAACCTGTGCAAAATGGACAGATTTAAAAATGCAATGTTTTTGAAAATGAAAAAAGTGAAATATTTTAATTGAGATTTTTACATAATCTATAAATTGAACAAATAAGCTTTCCATTGATGTATGATATAGAACAGGAATAGTCAACTGGCTGCCCAAATGCGGCCCACCAATCATCTTTATCCAGCCCGCCGTGATTTAAAATCAGCGCGTTTACTTTTTCCTTTTCACTGTACATGTCAAATGAAGGCCGATAAACCGGAAAGAGAGTCAGAAAAGGACTGCGTGGGGTGCCAACCATCATGCGTAATTTTCGGATCCAATTTGAGCTTTGGATACATCAAAAATTCATTAAATGTCCTTACAACTGCCACTAGGGGGCGAACTCTGACAGTCGTGTCTGGATGTAGTGTACAATGGAAAGGCGGTTTAGCCTATATATCTTTGAAATAGTAAAAAACCTAAAACACTTTTAGTCATTAGGAGAAGAATATATAGGCTATATACTTGAAATGTAACAATTTATGAAAGTTAAACAGTTATAAACAAAAGAAGTTAAAAAGTTAGTGCTATACAAAAAATACATGTTTGATTATTTACACTTGCTTTTTGTGCAATGTTCATTAAACTATTTAAATTTGGCTCTTGCAATGTTTCACAGCAATTGTTTTTAAAATATTTAAAAAAAGAAAATATGAATTTTCAGTAATTAAAAAGCAAAATACTTAGAAAATATATCTTTTTTGAAAATGCATGTTTTTTAATATATGACCTAATAAAAAGTAACAAAAACAACATAAGTTATAACATAGGTAAAATAGGTCAAAGTAAAACATATATAAAAGGTAAAAATAGGGGTAAAATTTGGCCCTTGAAGAAGAAATCCCTGATATAGGACAATATTTGGCTGAGATACAAATATTAAAAAATCTGGAATCTGAGGGTGCAAAAAATCAAAATATTGAGATTTAAACAACACATAAACTAATGATTTTGAAGTTAAACATGCTAATATGCTATTAAATTATTAAAATATTTACTTAAAAATCACAGGAGCCACTCGGCTGCCCTTTTGCCAAGTGGTTGAGGTCCTCGGGATAACATTTTGTTGACCTGGGACAACATTTCAATCAACCAATCAGAAATAAGTTTGAGCTTACAACCAGGATTAGCTGCTTCTAGACCATTGTTGTTTCGGTTTTAGCTATAGTTAGGGTTAGGGTTTGGGGTGAGTTTAGGTTTTATTTACAAAAATGTTGTCCTTGGGTCAACACAATATGTTGCCCTGAGGACATCTCTTACTTATCTTGCACAATCAGGTCGAGCGGAGGGGGAACTTCAAGTAAGTTATTTAGGTCAAGGGGGTTTGGCTGACAAAAAGCACCTTTATTTTATTTTTACATGTTGTCAGTGTTTTGCATCCATTTTGATGTCTAGTAGCTTGTGCAATCTTTGATAATGGTAAATAAAATGACAAATTGGTTATTATTGGTCACATAAAGAAATCTTACACCAGCATGTTATATGTATGTTTTTGTCTACTGGTATATATATGTTTTTTTTTATTAATAATAACTTTAAATGTCTGAATATTATAATGACTCACTTCATTTTCGGCCTCTGCTTGTGAAGTTTCTTGTTTCTGTTTTTCCATCTCTGTGTTATCATGAAAAGCACTGCTTCCTTCCTTAATTTTCTTATCTAATGCTTCATTATGAATAAAGTCATGTTGGCCGCTGTTATGCTTTGCACAGTAAACACATGGACTTCAGTGATAGTGTACTCAAGTGTCTCTAGAGGGTAAATTATAAAAAATAAATTGTTTGTAGTAAGCATTAACGGTTTGGTGTGGTCTATCTTTATCATGCTACATTTAGTGTAGAGTAAACACAGTTTGGAAAGAAAGAAAATTTTGAGGCAACCAATGAGACCAACCGTCGCTGTCAGCGAGCAATTACTGACATCCTGTAAACATATTTTATTTCAAACAATGCAAAAAGTCTGTGCACATCATGCAGGAATGCCAAGGATGTTATTGACATGGACAACAAAACAACAAGGATGTTTTGTGCTATAAACAGCAAATGCTGACAGTAGATAAAGTGATGCCACTTTGTAAAATAATAACAACTTTATATTAAAAATATGTACATTAAAAAGTTTTTAAAAAGACACAAATACTGCAACTGTGTAATTGCAGAGAGATGATATAGAGGTTGGTACATGTGCATGAACAAATATATAGCAAGCGTGTCACATGGACCCTTCAGAAAAACAATAGTCTTTCCTTCAGACATCCTGCTTAACTCATTCATGATCCATAATGAACTCCAGAAGTCAAACAAAATATGTTGGTCAGCATTTTTACTGCACTTTGAGAACTTAACTTTCTCCGCTTATCATTTATTCTTGATTTCTGGATGGATTGGAATATAATCATAAAGTCCAGTTAATGCTTCATTATTTTTGTACCATATGGACAACATAGTACATTTGGGAAGGCCCCCTTGTAAACTTTGGGAAGTGTAAAGAAAGTAAAGGGATGTTTTTGTATCTGCAGTAAAAAAAACACTTGTAAGTGTGCAGCTCTTTGGTATCTAAGGTGGTACGGCTTGTTTTCTAAACAGCTTCATGTTCACAGTCACAAATATGAGACGGTTGACTCCTCTTCCTGTTTTCCCAGCACCACTCCTCAGCAAAGCTTCAGCACAGGAAGTAACAAATCTAAGCATACATTATGATTGTATACATGACACACTGGATCGCACGTAGATGAAACCGGATCACGTGAGTTAAAGACATTAAAGTATAAATTGCTTTAATACATTAATGCCATTAAGATGAAATCCAATTAAAAGACAAAACTACAGGACATGGCATGTTACAGTAAGTGTCATGACAAATACATTGCAATACTAAAAGTGCTTAAAAGGTTCTCAAAAAGAGAGATGCCATAGAAGAACCATAGAAGGACAGATTAACGCAAGGGCCTGTTGGGCACGTGCCCAGGGCACTGAACCAGCAGGGGACCATGACAAAATTACTGTGTGTAAATTTTTCATATAATTTGTTTTTTATTTTATTTCAATAAAATGACACTAAATACGGTGAAGTGTTTTGAATAAATAAATAAATATTCTTATCGCTGTTGATGGCGAGTAAAAAACAACATTGCAGTTACGCGTAAAAGAGGTTATGTCTCACTCAATTCATTGTCTTGCAAATGGCCATTTAATTTCGATGACTTTGTGGAAGGGTTTTCCCAAAAGGAAATCACGAAAGATGCCCAGCTAAAGTACCACCAACGTTTTATATTAAGCTGTTTCTGTCAGCTTTTGACACCTTAAAACGCGTTGTTATTGCTGTCAGACGAGATTCTGTGCGATTATTTCCTAGTATGTCATGTTTAAATGCTGTTTTATAACGAAATAGGTTGTTGTGAAATATAAACGCGTCCCAGTTTAGAGAAACGCAGACGCCTGTGTGGTGTTTGCGCGGCGCGCGCGCTCTGTTCTGTTCAACTGAAGGCGGAAGGCGCGTGCTGTTTTTATTTCCCATGTAAAGGACAGCCAGTGTGGTGTATTTAATTTTACTTATCTAAGGGACAGATTTCCAACGTTGAGACTTAAAACGTTTTTAACAATTTAACTTGTAGTATAAAAAGTAAATATTGTGTGCATTTTTCCATGCCTTTTTTAGCGCAATCGAAATCCATTATGGTACAGTACAGGTGCAACACTGTTTTCAAAAAATATGTGGTGAGGGGGCTTTAAGACGTCCGTGCCCAGGGCACATCAGTCATATTTCGACCCTGCTTCTATGACATACGTAGCACCTTTATTTTAATAGTGTACATGCATGTCTTATAATTTTAATAAATCTGTTTCCTCTTTTTCATTTAAATGATAAAAACTATGCTTGTATTTGATGCTTGTATAGTTACAGTTTGTTTTATTGGTCCCCTTTATTGTCCTGGAAATGCAATGATCCTTATAGTCAACAAAATGTGGGGGACTGTCATTTTTTAAAATAAATCATTACATGTTATTTTGAAAAATTATAATTTAAGGAGTCAGACAATTCCAAAAAAAAAAAATACTATAAAACTATCAAATTAAATTAATCAATAAATGCAGCGAAATAAATAAATAAACATTTAAAAAGTAAAAATAATACTAATCATAATTCGGAATTTAGCATGTTTACATATTTGCACAATAGTTTTGCAAAAATATAAATGTATAAAATAAACTATTGTAAGTGTCATAAGCGGAAAATCTGGACCTTTGCGTTTTCCCATGCACCTCTCGGTATCATTTTTGATATTTCATGTTGACAGAATGAATCCATTTTCATTTTTCATTAGTTTGTACCCTTGTTTAAAGTCATTACAAGTCTCCCAAAGAATACCAGGAAGACGCAAAAATCCAGTATGTTCCAGCTTCTGGTGAAAAACTCAAAGTGATGCTGTTTCCCGTTATTCCGCGCTCCTCACTTCTGATTGGCTTTCGGGAGACGCGCAAGTCTCTGATTGGCCGGAGCAGCTCCTCATTGTTAAACAAGTGTAGTATAACAGCATCCTCCCTGTATACTAGCTAGAGAAAACACGCGCTGCACTCTATCCTGAAGCATGTAGAGATTTTTTATTCTGCTCCATACACCTGGATTAAGTTCAACACTTACTTACTTACTTACTAGAACTTTGAAAACAAATAAGTGGCAAAGATGATTTCTGCCTGCCTGGAGTTTCTCGGTCTGGGACTGTGCGTCATCGGGACGCTTTTGGTGATGGTGGCCTGCGGGTTACCCATGTGGAAAGTGTCCGCGTACATCGACGGCAACATCGTGGTGGCGCAAAGCATCTGGGACGGCCTGTGGATGTCCTGCGTGGTCCAGAGCACGGGACAGATGCAGTGCAAGTCGCACGACTCTGTCCTGGCCCTAACCACTGATCTCCAGACAGCTCGGGCTCTGACGGTCATCTCAGCGATGATGGGCGTCATCGGGTTGATAGTCACCATCGCCGGCGCGCAATGCACCAACTGCATCACTACCGAGTCTATAAAGGGCAAAGTGGTGAGTGCCGGAGGTGTGATGTACATCATCTCAGGCCTCTTCGTGTTGGTGCCCTTGTGCTGGATGGCCAATAACATCATCTCAGAGTTTTACGATCCTCAGGTGCCTTCGGCAAAGAAGAGAGAGATTGGAGCTGCGCTTTACATCGGATGGGCCGCGTCCGGGATGCTTCTGCTCGGTGGAGCCATTCTGTGCTTTTCTCGTCCTCATGAGGAGAAAGCTTCATATCCACTTAAATACATGCCGACAAAACCTTCAACGGTAAATGGGGACAGTGAGAAGAAATACTATGTGTGATGATGATCTCTATACCCATCATTCATGGACTTGTGGTTATATGTGCATATATGGACTTCAGAACTGTTCAGTACATGGAGATGAACTTTTTTGGTAAAGCTTTACAATAAGGTTCCGTTAGTTTAGTTAACATAAACTATAATGAACAATACTGCCCTACAAAGCCAATTGCGCAGTAACTACGCATTTGGTCAAAATTGAGTTAGGGGTTGAAATGGGCTTTGTGAGATCTGTTCTGTCTTGTGACAAAGTCTCAATTTTGTCCCATTTCAGAAAAAAACTGTCTGCCAAAATTCCAGTAACATGTTTGACTGGCTGGTGTAAAATACTTTAATTTTTCTCGATTTCAGTGTTTGCGTAGTTACTGCACTTAGCCTTTGTAGGGCAGAATACTTCTACATAATTCTCTTAAACATTTTTTGTTTATAGTTAATGCACAGTGAACTAGCAGCATTAACAATAAACAGTTGCAATGGTGCATCAACAAAGATAATTAAATGCTGTATAAATATAAATAATAAATGTTCATTGTTCATGTTAGCTATTGCATTAACTTTAATGGAATGTGGTTGTAAGGTCATTTTTTATTTTTATTCAAAGTTATGCTTTTAGATTCAAATGTGCTAGGTGCTTTTCATTTCTTTTGAAGGGTCATGGTAAAAATTTATTTGAAAAGTGCATAAATCTCTGAAATAATAGGTTATGTACATCTTTTAATAGTGAAAGAGTTATAAAAGTTTTTTTCCCCAAAAGTCCCATTTGTTTTCAAAAGATCAGTAACATGAAAACAGATAAAAACATTCATAAAATGCATAAACATTTTTAGATCAGATATTTCTGTTACAAATCCTTTAAATGTACTGGTTTTTGTTACTGATATTAAAGTCAATAGCCCTAATCTCCCAATCTTTGTGGTTTAAAGGGGGGTTGAAGGGAGGGTCTATGTTTTGTTCTGAGGGGGCACTCATTAAGGTCTGTTTGTTTCAGTAAGACACTTATAATGCCTATTGTTTTACTAAAACTAGAGAAACAGATTCAGGTTTCGATGAACTAAACCTCCCAATTGTACGTTATTTTATGAAAATAAGCTTAAAGGTTTCTTTCATTTTATTAAAGTGTTATGCATATATAAGTGAATGATGTACGTTTTTGGTTACACTTTTATAATAAAAAATGACAAACGATGCAACCATGTTGTTTTGGTGATTTGATTTTTATCCCTTGACGCAAAAATCTCAGCTATAGCTGCATACAGTAATGCAATTAAAAAAAAACATATTTTTACGTTAACTTATTTTAACCAGGACAAAAGCCTTTTGGTTTTCTTAAAGTTTTGGGGAAATAATGATCATGAGTCATTGTTGAAGAGATGAGGACAAAAGGCAGAGCCATAACCTTTATTCTTATCAAAACCTTTATCATCATTTCTGATCTCAGGACCTTTGATCCACTTTTGAGTTAATGGGGAAGAAGTCACCACCACTTTTGAGTTGATGGCGCCTTCATCCCTCATTCGATTAAAATCATGCAACATGGGACAGAGGCCAAATCAAGTCAAGCGCTCATTTCCTCATGTGCTCAGGAAGAAGGGATGAAGTGTTTAAGGGTCTACTCATGGATCAGAAGATAATTTAGGAACAAACAAGTCAAATAACATACCGAACCTTAAAAAACAATGACATACATAAACATTACTCAGTTCAGCTTGAATCTCTGAATTGTAGAACCCATGTTGTTCAAACGTTTAGGGTCACTTATATTAGCATAATAGTAACACAATGGGAAAATAAAACTATGTTATATTTTATCTTCTTCAATGCAGTCAACTGTACACTTGCAAAAAAAAAGTGATTTACAATAACACAACTACAAATTAGTAACATGACATGATTTATTCAAAAATGCATAAATACATATTATATACAATCACATATGCATTTAAATCCCCAGTGAAATATGCAAAGTTCAGGGGTTATTTCCCAAATCCAGTGCAAGACCAAAGTCAGGCCCTCTACTGCACTCTTGTGGCAAAACAAAGAACTGCATTTAATGCAAGGTCTTGCAAAAACCAAACAGTCGTTCTCCCATTGAAGATCAACACATTTCTTCACATCCCACCACTTTAGTCACAGTAATGTGGTTTGCCAATGAAAGAAGCAGTTCCAGGGATGTAACAGCAGTTTATTTGAGAGCGAGATTCTCCTACTGTTGATATTCTTTGAGAATATTGTTTGCGATGACTAATCTCTGGATCTCACTAGTGCCTTCATAGATTTCTGTGATGCGCGCGTCACGATAGTGTCTCTCTGCGGGCATATCCGTTACGTAACCCATTCCTCCCAACACCTGAATGGCCTTCGATGAAACAAATAAAAAACAGTTAGTGGACTTTAAATGCTTTGTCATGAGAATATATTTTTGTGCATTTAATTACCTGATGAGAGACAAAGGTAGCAGCCTCGGATGCAGACAGTTTAGCCATTGCAGCTTCCTGGAGAAATATAAAAATTAAATTTGTATTTGTAAGCGCATGCAAAGCTCACCGCCACAATGCAAACGTGTCCTGGCTTCAAGGTCTATGTATGGATACCATACAACATACTGTATGTCTATATATGCATCAATATTAACATTCAATAATTCATCAAACACACTGACTTTAGTAAACGGTTTCTTTGCATCCCGTAGCAGTGCAGCTTTCCAGGTGAGAAGCCGAGCGCTTTCTACTGCCAGGGCCATGTCTGCCAGTTTGAACTGAAAAAGAGATTCATGCATGCAGATGGCTGTATCATTTACATGATAAACATTTGAAAGCATGTATAAAAGCCACGATGGAGATTATCTGCAGCTTGCATGTCACCTGTATTGCCTGCAGCTTTCCAATGGGAGCACCGAAGGCAGTTCTCTTATGAGCATAATCTGCAGCACAGTCTAGAGCCGCCTGTGCGATTCCAAGAGCCTGTGAAGCTATTCCGATCCGTCCGCTGTCCAGAGTTTGCTGTCAACATCAACATACAACTGCATTGTAAACATACCAATATTCAGGGTTCCCACACCTTAGGTAACTTCAAATTCAAGGACTTTCCAGGTCAAATTCCCTCAAATTCAAGGATTAAATATGGGGACACATTTCAAGTGAGAGCAAGGTTACATTGTGTTATCTTTTAAGATACATTGTTACAGTTCTCTTTTGAGGGAACTCGTGCTGCGTCACTGCAGTGACACTTTGGGGACGCCTCCAGGGGTAAGTGCGTCTGAATGGGTATATCAAATTCAACCAATGGTGTGGCTTAACGACAAAGACAGGGTGACGCGGGATCCAGGAAGTATATCGCTATCTGAAATATTGCTAAAGACGGCGTTACAGGGACGCAGGAAGTATGGCAAGAGAGACGCAGCGTCTCGTTCCCTTCTCATGGAACAACAGTTACATACGTAACCCGAGACGTTTTCATGTGTCAAACACAACTATGCAAAAAAGCATTTTGGTATCAATCAACATTCACATACAGAAGATAAAAGCATTTAAAGCGAACAGTTTAGCACGTGATATTATCCTACACTACACAGAGAATAAAATGGATTTTTTTTTTTTTTCAGAAAACTTCCTGCATAAAACAGATTCAAGTACTTTCAATGACCTGTATCTATGTATGTATATTTTCAAAAACTTCCCAGGGCCTCAAATTTTTTTCCCCAGATTTACAAACTTTTAAGGATTTTAAGGACCCTTAGGAACCCTGAATATTTAAATAAGCTGATTTATTTGACCCCATTTATGCATTTTAGTGCTTTAGTGTTTAGGTTTAAATGTCAGATTTTCACATTGGCGCTATTATGCGGAAAAAAAAACATTTACACTGCAAAAAATTATTTTCAAGAAAAAAATTCTTAATATTTTTGTCTTGTTTTCAGTAAAAATATCTAAAAATTCTTAATAAAATTATAAGAAAATAAGTCTAGTTTTTAGACCAAAAATATCAAATTCAAGTGATTTTGTGCATAAAACAAGCAAAAAAATCTGCCAATGTGGTAAGCAAAAAAATCTTGAATATTTTTCTTAAACACTAAATTCAAGAAAAATTTGCTTACCCTATTGGCAGATTTTTTTGCTTCTTTTACTGTGGGTTCACACCAGCCGCGGAAGAGGCGGCAAAAACGCGTGAACCGCGTCCCGTTTGCCGCTTGAACATTTTGAGTTTACTCGCTTAATCCGCGCGTGAACGCCGCGCGTGAAATTCTAGTCATTCCAGAAATTCACGCGGAAATCCGCGTCATGGGAGGGGCTTCTGCGACTCCGCGGAGACTACACCACTCCGATCACGTCACTACTACAGCAAGCTCCTGATTGGTTAACGCGGCGCGGAATTCCGCCAAAGTTCAGATTTTTGAACTTGCGCGTTTCTCGCGGCAACGCTCAATTCGCGCGGAACGCCCCGCGGATTCCGCGCGTTCCGCGCCGCGGCTACCGTGTGTACCGCGCCGCAGGATGCCTAATCGTGTGTTTGCATTGACTTAACATGTAAATCATCCGCGCTTGCCGCCTCTTCCGCGGCTGGTGTGAATGCACAGTTATTTTCTTGGGTCGTTTTGCTCCTCAATAATTTTTAGATATTTTTACTGAAAACAAGACAAAAATACTAACAAATGTTTTTCTTGAAAATCCTCTAATAATTATTTATGAGACTGCATGTTCTTATCCAGTGAAAAGACATTTCGCTTAATTATCCATAACAGCAGATAAATAACAGGTGGACTTCGGCCTTGCCCATGAAGGCAGTTTGTGTCATGGCAAAAATGCGGTACCATCTCCAGAGGACATTTTCATATCTTCAAATACAATACTGTCATATTTCATCTATAACTATTTGATGCACGCTGATATTTAGGGAGGCGACCGACAGATGAAAGTTGTTCATACCCCCTTTGTTTCCCATGCCCTGCATTTCTTCTCCCCTGGTCCATTTAAGTTGCATTTTTTTTAACGATAGTGAGGTAGGACTGGAGTTGATAAAGTGAGGTTTCATGAGCCTTCACTTCATACCATTGCTATCTTGAAGCCCATTCCCCGCTCGCCCAGCATGTTGCCCAGTGGGATGCGGCAGTCTTCCAAAATGATATTGGCAGTGGATGAAGCCCGAATTCCAAGTTTATCCTCTTTCTTCCCTAAAGACAACCCTGGATGAGGCATTGGCACGAGGAAGGCACTAATTCCCTGATGTTGAGATAAAGAATAGTTTAAATATTGGTAAAAGAAATCAAATTGAATTCGCTATTAAGCCCCTTTTTCATACACTGAATTATGTTATTACTGATGTGATTCAGCATTTTAAATATGTGCACCTTGTGTTTTAGGCTCTTGTCCGTAGTGGCAAAAACAACAGTCGCAGATGCATCCCAGCAGTTGGTGATCCAGGCCTTCGTACCATTCAGAACCCACTCGTCTCCCTCCTGTCGTGCAGTCGTCGAAGCCGCACCTGCATCGCTGCCGTTTCCTTTACAGTGAAATAAAGACTGTAGCACAACACGCTCATCGACTGTAAATATGCCAACTATATGGATCTATACAGTATAAGGGTGCAGCTGTATATCTGGGTGATTCTCGCGAAATCCAGACTTAGAAGGTGTCCAGCATCAGATTTTTTTAAAAAGCCCTTGAAGCCAATTTTTTTGCACATATAAGATCTGAATTTACTATAACCAGAGGATTTAAAACATATTTCCTATAGAATTATTTACATTTATTAGATTATCATTATCAAAAATTATCATTACCACAACATGATATTACATTAAATATATGCATTTACAAACTCATGTTCCGGTAATGAGAACTAAAAAGTTGTCTAGGTACTATGACAAATAAAATTTTAACTTTTATCTGGAGAGAAAAAATAAGAAATGTTTTCCTGGTAGCCATCTTGTGTGTCACACTCAATGATGTCCCTTCCAACAATTTTTTTTAAAAATGTAAGTTCCTTGAGGGCTTAAACAATGATTGAAAATTGTTGCGGAGGATGAGAAAATTGGTCTTGGACACATTTAAATTCCTTATTATTGTCACTACATTTACCAATGATCACCAAATACCACACGTTTATTTACTGTAAATATTTATAGTATAACATGCACTGAAGCTTTTTATTTTTTTGATTTTTTTATTATAAATATTTCCATGTCAAAGAACCCAAATCCAGTCATGGACACGTTGCGGTAATGAAAATGTTCCCCTTAAATGTGGAAAAAACAACAAAATTGGTTTGTATGATGTCATATGAAATAATGTGCAAAATAGTACATGAAGATATGTTTGTAACTGTATGCTTCTTATTTTGATACTCATTTACTTTTTTTTATCAAAATGTTTCATGACACCTCATAAGTCTAATTTCACGAGAATCACACATCTGTGTTTTCTAGTCCTTCAGAAATCTAACACGGCTTGTGGAAAGCCGGTTGTTTTTACCTGGTTCACTCAGAGCAAAACAGCCCACTTTCTCTCCCGTGGTAAAGGGAGTAATCCACTGCTTTTTCTGTTCCTCCGTGCCAAACTTCAGAACCGGGCCCAAGTACAGAGACTGAAACAAATCGGCATCTTAGCTATTTTGCATTTATTCCTTTAGAAAGTACAGGTACACAATTCACGAGTATGTGTGTCCCCTGGAAATCAAACCCATGGTGTTGCCAGACCCATGCTTTACCAACGAGGAGCTACAGATAAATGATACTGCATACAGTTTAGCTATGGTGATGCTAATGCATGGAGGTTTCCAAACGTATCATTCTGCAACCCACTTAGATGGGTATAATCTATACCGGGACCCACCAAAATATTTTTATGTAAACAATTTTTTTCTCTTATAATTGAATATATTATTAAATGCAAGTTTAATGCAGTATCAAAATAACTTGGTATATCATTTCAAAATCCCCCTTGTGTAGTAGTAGATGGTTGCTAGGGTGTTGCTATGTATTTGCTAAGGTGTTATAAGTGGACTACATGGATGCTTTAGGTGTTTGTTCTAATCCATAAACATAAGCAATAATAGTAATGCACACTGCATTTTTTTAAATGCAAAAACTGTAAAAAATTTCCTGTGCATTTGCTAACTTGATTGTATTGAAAGAGGACAGAAAGCCACTCACATTATTCACACTGACGATAACTCCCGTGGAAGCACATCCTCGGCTGAGTTCTTCCACAGCGAGGCTGTACGCCAGATAATCCATCCCAGCGCCTCCGAGACTCTCCGGAACCTCGACGGCCATGACGCCCAGCGCTCCGAGCTCTCGAATCTGCAGTGGAAAAACCAAACCATAAGACCTGTCAATGACCGTTTCAAGACGCAGGGATCATTGTACGCTGTTGGGAACTGTATGGCATTTTACCTGCTTGGCCGGGTACTTGTGATCTTTGTCCAGCTGGCCAGCGATTGGTGCAAGTTCTTTTTGAGCGTAATCTTGACACGTCTGTCTCATCATCTGGTGCAGCTCGGGCAACTCTGCGAGCTGGGTCAGAGAACGGATGCCATGGCCCACTGCCACTCCTAGAGCTGATTATAAAAAACACATAAAGGTCAAAGGGGAAAAATATATAAATGCATGTACAGTGGCCCCCAAAGGATATAAAAACATATTACTTATATAAACAATATTGATATATTATTGATAGAACAAGGTTAAACTTTTTTAATGTGAAATGTTTTGATTGTATTTGTAAATTTCTAGCAACAACATTAATACAGTGCTTAAGACGGTATTTTGATGTATATCAAACTTTTGATGTCATGATTATGTAAACATGAGCCATAATAAGGACCTCCTATCCATTTTAATCTGTTAATATTACAAAATGTAATTAATTAAATGAACGAAAATCATGGTATTATCAAAGTACATCTGCAAATTAGTATTGCTATAATAACATGCACAACCTTATCATGTTTTATCAAAAAGGGCTTTACACGAAGTCGTGAACCATGCTATTGCGCATGCGCAAGACAGACAGCGTTAAAGTAGGTGAAAGGTCAAACTGGAACTGCGGGACACAACTAACAAATTACAAGTAAACACGTAAAACACAAGTAAAGTGTAAGTATGCATTACACAATACAAATTTAAAGTACAAGGAGGCTTTTATTTTTTTGGCAATTATATAATTCACACTGTTCGTCGTGAGTTTTGAATGAAACAGGCAGCTGTCACGTAAAATAAATTACTATATGACAATAAACCATCTATTACAGTATAGACAGGCAACAAACTACTATTTCACATGCAAATTCATTTATTCCTATTAAATAATGATGGAGAACTAATTACAAATGCACGTTTGCAAGGTAACGTTAGTATTTTGAAATGTGTTATATTACTTACAATAGGTTTATAAAAATTGGTTAAATTAAGGTTTAACGACACAGCTTGCTTTAAGCGAATTAATCGTGTCTTGTAATTATATTTATTACAAAACAAAAATGATTTAGACAGTAAGATATGCCTAAACAATTTTACACGCTGCACTGACCCGTCATAAATTAACCACCAAAAACAACACTCGTCACAAACTAAACTAGCTCGTGAGTTGTGTGTGACATCTGTGTTTACGTGTAGCAACAATCAGAAACTCATACTGACCTCTCCGTGCTTTAAACAGTGCCGCCATCTTGGCTACAAGTTTCCTTTTGCGCAACAGCAGGAAGGACAGCGAGCGGAGTAATGTGATGATAATGGTGTGTTCGACTTCATGCGGTAGTGACGTCAAAATCGCGCGAGAGTGATTTGAAATCAGACTTTTTCTCATTATTTCTAATCGCTCTCGCGGTACTTGTACGTAATCCCCTGTCGGTTCTTGCGGCGCCGTATAAAGTTGAACAAGCCTTAGGATTTTTATTAAGATTTAGAAATGTTTCAATGTAAAATGTTTATATATTAATACATTTCTTATTTTATTAATATATTATACATCTACATTATAAAAATTATATGGATTGTCATATTTTTGAGTATATGATTATTTTGTTCTTTTGTATTTATTTGTTTCATTGATATTTTACTTGTTTATATTTTTTTGTAGCGCTTTGAGTTTTAGAAAAGCGCATTATAAATACAATGTATTATTATTATTATTATCTTTATCTTTATTATTATTATAAGCTTAAAGCACTTCCCTGGAAATTAAAATATTTATATAGAAAGTATTTTAACTATTTAGTATTATCTGTAAAGTTTACAAGGAAGTATACCACCTAGTAGTACTAGTTTTGTGTGCAAGGCTTATTGCACTGCAAGCAATAAAATAAATGTGACCCTGTCTGTGATTAAAAGATACATTTAAAAATAATAAATGAGGAAAAAATCATTTAGCTTTTGTTTTTCCAAAACATGTTTATTATTGGCATCATAAAAAGTGAGATTGATATGAATCTATTCTGAGGGAAGAATCCTGAGAAAGGGGAGGAAGGAACAGGGATAAAAAGTGCCATGAGAAGGCTAGTTGCTATGCTACAAGGCCGCAGTGGGCTTTGATCACTGTTTAGCGGTGGTCAGATTAAAACAGCCGCGCTGGTGGAACTGCATATCCCTCACACGGCGCATGGACTGAATCTGGGGCTGGAAGGCGGAAAACTCATTGTAGTGTCTGTAGTCGCCACTCTCAAACAGATACTGGTATCCTCTGTAGCCAGGATACTGGTATCCCACCCAACTAAAGAAGAAGGGAAAAAATAGTTTAAAATGTGTAGGAGATTAGATAGCTGTCTTAAGTTTAAATTTGATACTCACGCTCCACCGTAGACCTTCACGCTGCCCACTCTGTCGCAGAAGCCATGCGCCCACAGGGTAGGAACATCATCCTCCTGGATCTCCATCTTGTTGCCCTGGAAGTCGGACAGCTCGTACATGCAGATCTTGTGTTCCATGGGATCCTGGATGTGGGATTTCAGGAAAAGACAAATGAGCAAGATACATCTAGCTGGGGCCGTGCATTTAAAGAAGTCAGATGTTGACAGGCATACCATGCGGATGGGTCTGAAGGACATGAGACAATCACTGCGGTAGCTGTTTGACCAGGTGTCCCAGCGAGGATACTCTCCCTTCTCCAGGATGAACATCTCACCACGGAAGTTAGACTGCTCGAAGGCAACAAAGCTGAAGACATGGAGGGAAAAAGAGTGACGGAAAGATAACAGCATGAGTACGGAAAAAAAGACGGCAGAAGCAAGTTAAAAAAGATGTTGCCATTTGTGTCCATGAGACATCAGGGACTGTCCAACGTTTAGTTACAGCCTCTATGGATTTTATCCATGTGTCAGTGACTTACGGGCCGCACTCAACAATGATACTGCGAACTCTGTCCATTCCACGTTCAGAAACATTCATGCACTCATTCTGGACCTCCATCATCCTACCCTGAAAATTCTCCTGGTCGAACAGGAAGATCTGCAAGGGTTTGGACAGTAGAAGACCCTTAGTGTTGGCTAAGTTCGGACCACCAGACATGCAACACCTAATTTTAGATAGCAAGTCCTTAAAAAATCACAATTCGTTGTACCAAAACATGACCACTTACTTTGTAGTTACCCATCATTCCTGGATCTCCAGTCTTGGAAATCTTGCTGGTGGCAGCGGGACCAGGACCCTTATCTTTGGCATCGGTGCCGTGGTTGGAGGACTTGGTGTGAGACATGATGAAGGGGTTCAAGAACGTCTGTGGGGGAGAGAGAAATAACAAAAGGTGGGGAAGATCATGAGGGTCAGTGTGGTGAGAAAGGTCTGACAGGTTTTAATTGTTTAAGAATGATGTATGGAAGGGTTTGGGCTTCAAAAAATATGTAAATCCATGGCATCAACCAAAGCAGTTTTTCTGGATGTATTTGCTGGACTCTTACCTGCTTGAGTACAGCTGTGCCGTGCTGGGATGCCTGGCTCTCACCAGTGATCTAACTTTTATACGCTGGCAAGGGGAACGTAGAGGGGTTGGCATACAATAGAAACCCACCGTCATCAGAGTTTGTCTGTGCCAAAGCCGCAGGGTCATCGCATAGCACCAGAAGGCTCTCCCCGCAGTGCTTGTAAGCATTTTACAGTCAATGGAAAGCCCTGATGATGGCACTTTTCTCTGAGAGTCGCCGCTCTATGCTATAGGCAGCATATGGATGAGAGGTGTGCACGGGTCAGAGATCACGTCAAGCTAATACTTTTTACTGTGAACTCTAACTTTCCCTTTCCTAAATTTCCATGCTTTCCAAGAAATACACCCAGTCTTGATTTGGAAAAAGTAAGATGAATGATAATGTATAAAAAGCAATGTATGTGAATAAAACATCTTTAAATACAGTATGTGCATTTGGACCATAAAACCAGTCACAAGGGTCAATTTTTTAAAATTGAGATTTAAACATCATCTGAAAGGTGAATAAATAAACTTTCCATTGATGTATGGTTTGTTAGGATAGGACAATATTTGGCAGAGATACAACTATAAATCTGAAATCTGAGAGTGGAACAAATCCAAATATTTAAAGCTGTCCTAATGATAATGATAAATACATTTCTGATATATTCACTGTAGGAATTGTGCAAAATATCTGGAACATCTTTACTTTCCTAATGATTTTTGGCATAAACAATTGCTCATTTTGACCCATACAATGTATTTTTGGCTATTGCTACAAATATACATGTGCTACTTATGACTGGTTTTGTGGTCCAGGGTCCCAAATTATATATAATATAATGTATAAATATTATAAAAGATGATATGTTATATGTAAATTTAAAACAGCCTTATATTGCTACCAAAAAAACATTGTTATTTCTAAGTTGATCCCAAATGATTTGATTTCCATATTTCCTTACACTCAGTGTTATATTACATTTTCAATGCTATATTTAAGTCATGCTTGTGTTTTAATACATTATTGGTTTTGCAAGTCAATTTTAACTTAGTATTTTAAGTTTTGGTGATTGGTGAATAGTTGACATATAATTATAAAAAAAATTTAACTTATTTTTTAAGTTAAAGTTATAATATATGTAAAAAATATATGTTGATTTGACAAAAATGCAAAAAAAAAATGTAATATCCCATATGGGTCTTTGATCTACACTTTTTTTCTACCAATTTTGGGATATTTTCAACCCAGCATTCGGTCAAAAAGGGACGAACCCAGCCTGTTGGGTTTTTATTTAACCTATACTCGGTTGTTTTAACCCATTGTTTGGTCAAATATAAATATGTTATGGGTTCCTCCCTTTTTGACCAATTTTTCAGACGTGGTAGGCTATCTAAATTTTTAGGCAACAGGCAATGTAAATATGTACATGTAAATATCTCTTTAGATAAGATACAAAATAGCACAAACATGTATGATTTGTGGGTCACACTTTATTTTACGGCATCACTGTTACAGTGTAATTATACATTTAAGTACTTAATAATCATTTACAACATGTACTTAGGGTTGGGTTTAGGATTAGGGTTTGGTTTAGGGTTGCATGTAACTATGCATAATTAACTGTTATTACTATAATAATTACATGTAACATGTGTAACAAAGACACTAAAGTGTTACCGATTTGTCTTAGCGTATCTATTTGTTTAATGCGTGTGAATGACTTTAAAACCCACTTTTGAAAACAAGCAGTTTTGCATCCTTATAAAGCACTGAATGTGTTTAATTTCTTAAATTTTTTATATTAGTGATGTATAGTTATTCTGGTTAAACCTTACTAGTTGGTGCATTGAAATAGAAAATCATTTAGAAAGTAAATCCAGCATCGTTTGTTTAAACATTTTTTATTTAGGCCAATGTTTTTCAATCCTTTTAAAACATCAACCCCTGTAGCTAAAAATGATTTAAAGCTGATTTATTTGTCTGCTGTGTACCACATTGGATGAAAATGCCAGAGCTGCGTAAAGTGAAACTCAAACAGTCATTTATTATAATCAGTTTTATTCTCACAAACCATCTACATTTAAAAAAGATTTATGAATTTTGCAAGTTTTCGTGTTAAAGATTTTTAAGATAATTTAGTCTGTTGCAAATGGCAAACATATTAGATTTTTTTTCCAGAAACTATTGTTTACAGCACATTGTGAAATGTTTAAATAATTAATGATGGATGATAAAATCTCTTTGAAGTCATGAGCCATGTACATACAAGCAATGACCAATTCAAAACACCCACATTGCATTCAGTTCACCAAACAGGAGCATCACAATACCATATCTCCACTTTCCATCCTGTATACATCTCTGTTATTTTTTTAGCATGTATGTATGTATGCATGCATGCATGTATGACCCATGTGTCTAGGTCTAACCGGCGATAGTGTAGTGTTTGCATTTCTACAGCTGTATGGATTTAACCCCTCCATTGTCAGCTGGACAATGACAGATCCCTCCCTCTATGCTGACCCGAAGCTTTTATTGGGCCTCTTGCCAGGGGAGGCTTTAAAAGGGTGGATCAGGACTCTCACATCAGGACGTCCCAAGGCATCGAAGCGAGGTGAGTTTTCTGCTTCGGCTCTTCGGCCCTCATACACGATCTTTCGTCGACTCCCCCCTCGTATACGTGCATGGGCCAACCATAAACATCTGCTGTTCTCAGGCCTTAGTTTAGACTTTTAAACCTTTAAGAAAAGGACACCTGTTTACCTGAGAATGACTTGAAAGGTTATAGTTTAACAAAGTCGCCAGCATGCTCGTTTTATTGCTTATAATTTGGTGTGTCGTGGATGCACTTGACATTGAAGTGTGAGGTCATGAATGGTTCACGGGTGTGTAATGTGTCTGTAATTCATATCTCATTTTTTTTTACACAGACAAGATGACTCACCATTGCACCAAGTTTTCTGGCCATTGGAAGGTATGTTTGACTTGAAAAATAAGTTTATATTTATTATATTATCAAAGTTATAAAACAAAAGCACAATTTCTATGATACCGTGCACTGTAAAAAAAAATGCATAATTTTTTTGTCAAATCAACATAACAATTTCAACTTGTTTTTAAAAGTTATGTCAACTTATCACAGATAGAAACTTAAAATAGTCAGTTGAATTGACTTGCAAACCAAGTTGTTTTAACTTTTTTTAAGGGTGTGCAATTCCTTAATGGTTCCCTAAAAACATCCCCATTTGATTTTTTTCCCAACATGCAAATATTTAATCACGCCCTTAAAATCATCGTTAAAGGTGCCCATCCTCTGTATTCCAGATTATTGTGTACGACGAGGAATGTTTCCAGGGTCGCCACCATGAGTTCACCTCCGAGTGCTTCAACGTCATGGAGTTCGGATTCGAGACCGTGCGCTCACTGAAAGTTGAAAGTGGAGCGTGAGTATTTTCTTATATTTAGACCCTTTATATCACATTAATAAATACTTTATATTTACAGTTATAATTTAGGTAACACCAGAAAACCGGATATGTAGTGGGGATAGCAAGATCCAGTGTTTTTATCCTATGTGACATATTTATTTATGCAACCAGGCAGGTCACTTATAAACAAGTTCTTACTCTTGTGCTTCTCAACAGTTGGGTGGGCTACGAGCATGCATCTTACCAGGGTCACCAGTTTGTGCTGGAACGTGGCGAGTACCCTCAGTGCGATGCCTTTGGGGGAAGCAATGCTTACCACATCGAGAGGATGACCTCCTTTAGACCCATCTCCTGCGCTGTACGTTCACAGGCTGTCAGGCTAAGCAAAAACAACCCAGTTTGGTTTATCTGACCTCATTTCAGATGACAAGAGTTTTTTTATGAATGTTTTCAACATAAGCCTCTTTTTTTTGGCATGCATACTTTTACAATATCCAGAACAAATGTTTTAGTGGATTGTTATTAATTCATTGTAGAATCCAGACAGGTCTGTCAGGTCTGTCATCTGTATTTTACTAGCAAGATGCATTTCAATGACTAATGGTGTATGTGATATAACTTTAAACAGAACCACAGGGAGAGCAGAATGACCATCTATGAAAAGGAAAGCTTTCTAGGCCGCAAGGGAGAGCTGAGTGACGATTATCCTTCGCTTCAGGCCATGGGTTGGTGCAACAATGAAGTGGGTTCAATGCGTGTTCAGTCCGGAGCGTGAGTATCTCTCTTCTCATTTAGTTTTATTTTATTCGGCCAATATCTCATTTACATCTCTGATCGAGTGGCTATTTTTCAGGTTTGTGTGCTACCAGTACCCTGGTTACCGTGGATACCAGTACATCATGGAGTGTGACCGCCACCTTGGGGATTACAAAAACTTCAAGGAGTTTGGCTCCCATTCCCAAACTCCTCAGATTCAGTCCATCCGACGTATCCAGCAGTAACCCATTTCTTCCTCCCCCTTTCCCTGCCAAACTCTCATGCCCCTTTCTGCCCAATGCTAAATAAACTGTCTTCCTTAAACTTTACTGACCTCTTGTTATGCATCTGTGTCCTAAATTAGGACATTTAAGTAGTTTTTACAAACAAACCTTACAAAAAACAATACTAGTGTGCATCTTGATACAAAACAATAACACTGATATATGTAAAGATGTGCCAGTGCAAGATGTTTTAAATTAAGGCAGCTCAAACATGCATTTAAGTCTGGGACTATCTGGGAAACCACCCCTAGTGTCTTTAAAATGAAGTAATGCACTAGTTTTCCACAAGATGGAGCAATAACCCTACGGGGCAAATAACAGACAGCACAACCCTGCTGTAACTACACATATTTATAATGCTTCCTTAACAAAAACATACAAAAACGTGGCTTAATTTGTACATGACCTGGTTTAAGTGTTATCTTATATGGTTTGTTCAGGAACTGAAAGCACAAGCCCAAACAAGAAACATGCAGAGTTGATAAAAGAAGTGGGATGCGCTTAGACAACGATGTTTATTTAGATAACATTTGCGCAGTCAGCGTAACAACTGCAGTGTCGCAAACAAATTCACGAATCCTACTATGAAGTAAGCAGTGGTCATGAATATTACTGATGACTAAATTATTACAAGAATATTCATTAATTACGTGTTATGACGTCCATCCAGTAAGCAAGATATGGCCTCATAAATATAAATAAAGTGACGTCACGGGGCGCTCCAGGAAAGTTACTACGCAACGTCATCACTACCTAATTAATATTCAACAAATACAGTTTAGTGGGATTAGTAATATACCCTTCATTTTCAGGCTTTTATTTACAATGAATGAGAGCATAAATTGTAAAGCAATACGAAAGAGACAACAATTAAACTATTACAGAAATATCTATAGAAATTTATAAAATGTATGTTGGACTGGACAGTTTCAAAGCAACCCTATACTGTGGTAAACATTAGTAAAAAAAAAAATCACAGATGCAACAGTGTAAAAACTGTACTATAGTAAATATTAAAGCATACAAGGTATTTTTCATATGGGAATGCATCAAGATTTATGGTTTGGTGGTTGTAAATCGTGTTCTTCTCTTTCGTTTGAGTCCCGTTCCGCCTAACCGCTGTGATCCAGTTCCGTTTTTTGTTGATCCAGTGCCGGGTTTTTGCGGCGGATCTGCCGTTGGGAGGAAGTGCTGCTCTCAGACTACATTTCACTTCACGACGCGCCGTGGGGCTCAGCTCACACCAAGCACTAAAAACATAAAATAGTCGTGTGTTCCCACAAGGATTAATCCCAGAGAAATGTCAAGAGGTACTCGTTCCTCGGGGTGTGTGAACTAAATCGGACCGGAGGGTTTTATGCGGACGGATGTTGTGTTTTCGTTAAGCGATGTCGGAAGAGATGAACACTTGGATCTACGACCCAAACACGGATGGAAAAGAAAAGAGTCGTTTCTTTCGCCAATAACATCGGAAAAATCAAAATCGACCCGCTTTTGGAGAAACCTACACTTTAACCCCCGGGACGAGCCGTGAAGAAGAAGACTGCGGTTGAAAACCACGTTGTGTTGTTGTTTTTTAAACTCAGATAGTTTCGTCCTTATAAGCTTGAGTTTGAGACGCACAGCCATGCATGTGAAGTTCCGCAAGATCTAGAGATTTCAGGGCCACCTCAACTGTATCACGTTTTATGCCCTGACAGATCAAGATTGGTTGTGAACCGACGTATTTCATCACAGTATCTGATCTTTGTTTCATCGGACCACGTTTTGTGGCACCATCGCGACTTTTCTCTTTTTTTTTCAAGAAAAAGGAAACACGGATTGCTTTAGTTCACATTTGCTTATTTCCTTTTCTAGCGCCCCCCTCGTATCAACGCTGCAGTAGAGCAATATTTCAACATTTGCTTACAGCATATCTCTCAATATATAAATAGATTAAACTCCTTTAAAACTGTCAGCGTCGCACAAGGCTTAGAGTAGCACAACGATGGGATCTGGCAAAATACTCCTGCATGTTTATTTGAATGTAAGACTTTAATTTTGGCTCTTTAATTGGCTTGTGGGATCAGGAAAGCCGACTTGGATCTGATCAGTGCTTTATTAAAGAAGAGAAGGGACAGCTGATCTTAACATTCACACCACCGAAATGGAGATTGGTTTGTGATATAACCAGGATATAGACATATCTATCTATTACATCTTGACGGATATACTAATACTCAGTTTTTGGATATTAAGGAAATACCTACTCGTCGCATCGATTGCTATTATTTATTTTTCCTCAACCATTTGGGCTTTTGATTCCCACCATCTTTACGCCTTTTGAGGAGAGGAGGATACACAGCACCCGTTTTTTTCTCTCTCTGGTTTGTTTGTATGCTGTCAGTTGCTAAATGAGATTAAACCGTAAACCAGTGTAACTAAATTGAAAACCGAAACAAGATATTGGCGTTTAATAATCACCTATTTTCCCGTTTGTGATTTCTATTATAGTGACCTGGCTTGCTTTTTATTGCAATATCTTAAGCATATTATCGATTTTAAAGGCTCGCATTGATTTGGGCGCAGTTAGGGCTTTATTTGCATTTGTAACACAAGGCCAGCGTCCATGCATTTGTAGTTAACCTGCTACCGCCGTCATTTCCATCCTTCTGCATGCACCGTGGCTCACACTGACACGCGTGTAATTTTTTCGACGGTCATTATACCAGCAGGTGGGTTTCTCGCGTTAAACTCACCCGAGGGGGGTGGGTGGTGGAGGGGGAAAGAATTGCTTTATCGATATTATCATTTATAACCATCTTGAATTATTTGATTGATTGAATCGGGAGGAGATGCCATATACGTACACTCTTCCTCTGTGAAAGAGAAGCCATTTATGCAACTGTAACGTTAGTTGACCTGAGGGCGACGTTTGCTACATAGAAACGGACCCTATAGATTGTGAATATTTATTCACCAGAAAAAAATGATGGCTGATTTTTGAAATACTAAAGTGAAAAACGCGAATTTAACGACCGGGGCTGGAACCGATGTTCGCGCCTCGCTCGCGCATCATCGTCGTCTTCGCCACAGCTCCCGCGCTCGTCTCGTGTTGAGTCCGCGCGCCGCCGCTCCCAGAGCGCGCTCGCCTCACGTTATTCTCACCGCTGGTTCTGGTACAGTTTACGACTCGGTTCGACCAAGAGGGCTTGAAGATGGCGGACCTCGAAGCGGTTCTCGCCGATGTCAGCTACCTGATGGCGATGGAGAAGAGCAAATCGACTCCAGCGGCCCGGGCGAGCAAGAAAATCATCCTGCCTGAACCCAGGTAACCATCACGCATCAGTCGTTTAATTTTAACATATTTAAATTCCCAACCAAGAAATTTTAATTTAAGAGGCGGGGTTTTGTAACGTCAACATGTTAATTTACACACACACATTGGGTTAAAGAAGCTATATAAGTGTCGTTTAAATGGTGTGTGTCACAACAGATTATTAGCATGTCAACGCATTTGATGATAACTGGCTGCCTTGCTGACAAAAAGGTACCATTTTTTTTGGCAGGGTACTGTGGCTTTGAAGGTGTTTTCTGATGCTAACGTTGTTTTGAGGGTGTATAAACCTCATAAGTATCATAACTATTGCAATTTCCTGTCAGAAATATCGTGCACTCTGGTATTTTTAGATACTTCTTGCCGTTACTAAGGCCTGCTGGGAAAATTCACCCTTGTGAATCAATGTCTCTTATCACCTGTAGATTTGAACTAAGTTAAGGTTGATATTCAGTGTAAACAGGTCGAAGTACTGATAGTGACTTCACATTTTCCTGTTGCATACTCAACAGGGCTTACAAAAATGTCCTCCTGTTTGTGTTTTGTGTACTTGTTGTTAATGGTTAGGCCTTGAAAACGTTGAAGGAGACATCTGATTGTGTTTCAGTTATTACACAGAAGATTTAATGTGCTGTGGTACCTAATATCGTTTTATGAACCCCTAGTGTATATTAGGGTTTTGTTATTGGCGCTGTACAGATTCTGCAATTGTAAAAAAAATATAGTAAACTCTCCATTTGAAGGAAAGAAACTAAAACCTGGAGCAGACTTATGATATGGTATTTCTAAAAAATTCATAGTTTGCCCATCTCATAAAATCACTATGGTGATCGTCTGGACTGTGGCTGTCGGTTTATAATGTATAGCTTGTATTTCCGCACAAAGAAGGTTTTATTGTAGCGTTCGCACATAAACGTGTGGCTCTGTGTAGCTAGGATTCAGAGACGTTTCGTTGAAGCACGGAAGTTTTAAGCAACACTTAATGTAAACATAAAACAATGCAACGCTTACTACTATAGTGATAAGTGATCTCTCGGTGTGGTAGCAAGTATTGTTTGAAAGTAAACAGATAAGACGGCTTAAAAGTATGCAGGCTTGTTTTTGGAAATATAGACTAACAAGCCTGACGCTAACACATGTCTCAGTGGGAAAACAATTGCAAGCATGCAGAGATTTGCACATGGCACCCCTCGCATTAACTTTATTTGCATGTTTTTTTCCTATTAACTTAGCTATGATTTGTTTTAAAAAACATGCATTTAAAGGGATAGTTCACCAAAAAATTAAAATGCCCTCACGTTGTTCCAAACCTGTTTAAATTTCTTTTTTTTGCTGAACACGAAGATATTTTGAAAAATGTTAATAACCAAACAGATCTGGGGCACCATTCACTTTCATTGTATTATTTTTATGGTATGTCAATGGTGCCCCAGATCTGACTGTTTGGTTACAAATATTCTTCAAAATGTCTGTATTCAGCAGCACAAAGAAATGTATACATTTTAAGTTTGGAACAACTTGCGGGTGAGTTTTTACTGTGAACTATGCCTTTAACATTTTGTCAGTGGTTGAGGTTTTGGCTAAATAAGTTCCACTTTAGAGTACAGTTAGTATGGAAATGGCAAGCAGAAGTTACAACCATGCCATAAGTTTATCACCAAATAATTTTTCCAAACGTTTATCTTGTGAGTAATGCAATAAGTCTAAAGTAGATTTAAGTAAGTGGATTTTTGTAGGGTTAATTTTAAAGGGACACTTTTTTTTGAAAATAGGCTTATTTTCCAGCTTACTTTTAGCATAATCCATTGAATCAGATTAGACCATTAGTTTGCACTCAAAAATAACCAAAGAGTTTCAATATTTTTCCTATTTATAACTTGACTCTTCTGTAGTTGCATAGTGTACTTAATCCGACGTAAAATTAAAAGTTGTTAATTTTTTAGGCCGATATGGCTAGGAATTATACTCCTTATTTTTCCGTAATAATCTAGGACTTGATACCATGGGTGCAACAGGTGCAATGATATTACGCAGTGCCCGAAAATAATCCCCAGCTATTGAAAGTTACCGAAGGAACTATTTTCGGGTGCTGCGTAATATCATTTTCAAAAAAAGTGGAGTGTCCCTTTAAGGACACCCTAAGTAGTCCTGATCTGCTATTCGAGAATGTTTAAGCTAACTTTTATATCGGCAACTTTTAATGATTACACTGTACTTTATTGATCCGAGCCTGGGTGCGCTTTCGTCATTAGGATGCGATTGTTTTGAAGAAAGCAGGAAGGAAAGTGCTCTTTTAACAATGGAATCCATCGTAATGTTCAGTCTGTGTTTTTTATTGGGAGTCGTTTGCTGAGCAATGACACACAGTCCTCTCACATGCCATCATATTGCTTAGTTGGTCTGTCGCGTGCGCGACATTCACGTAACCTTGCTGCATGCATCAGAAGGTTTTTACGAATGCAAATGAAGGTAGGTGGTCGCACAACTGACTCACACCTGAGCCCAAGTAAACCGTGCTGAAGCCCACCCCTGTAAGCCGGCCTGGGCGCGGTTTGGATGGCACGTCCTAGGTGACATGCAATGAAAACACAATAAACACTTTTTCTTTTATACTTTTATTGTTTATGCTATATAAATGTGCCAAAGCATAAAATTATTTTTTGTAGGCTTTTTTAACCGCTTGTATTGTTAGTGAAACAGAAGTCCGCATCAGGACGCAAGCAGCATTAACTAGTGGCAAAATTTATTTAGTTAATCATCTTCCTTCCTACACAAAGGCTAATATAAACATCTCTCCATGGGCCGTGATGATGCATGTGCCGGTGGGCTATTTAGTCTCCCCAGATGTGGTAATGTGCGGTACAACTTTGAAAAGATAATGGGGGTTGGCTTTTCCATTCGTAAGCCATACATCCGCTTCTTATTGTGATTAGTCTGCTTTAGTGGCTCTGTTTGCTCTGAGGGATTACTGTAGTCCACAGCAGGGCGGCATTACCACGGATGGAGTGAAAGCATTAGCTGTTGACATCAGTGTCCCCATAATTAGCATTATTACAGACTTTATAAGCGTCATGCCACTCCTAGCTGCACCTTCTGACCTAAATGTCTCTATAACAGTTGAGGCGTTTAACGTCAAAGTCTCCTTGTGATGTATAGTTAAAAAACTTTTGTGGGTTTACATAGATGCATGATATTGGTGGGAACTGACGTTGTGATATTTTGTTTTCCTGCGGCGTGTATTGCGGTACGACTTTGCCATGTGACTTGGATTTCTTAAATTTAAGAAAAATAGTTGCATAATGGTATTACATACATCGTGTTACGTGACCAGATCGTATTATTAAATCATTCTTTGGAACCGTATTTATTTTCATCACAATGTCTTTCACAAGGTAAAACATTACTGAATCTGTGGTTTCTGTTTGATGTTTAAAACCATTCTCGTAAAGTGTAACGCTGGTAAAGGAAATCAAAATAGTTTTCCTTTCGAAAGAAATTTTTTTTTATTGCACGACTATTGCAGATGCACACATTGCGATATCAATATTGTGCCACAATTCAGATGATGTCATCGCTATTCTGATAATACCAAAGACATCTACAGTCAAACTAAATGCAAGCACAAAACAAGCAGCAGTAAATGCATTTTAAATATAAGGAGCGGTTAATAAATAGAAGGCACAGAAAGTAGCGCCATCGAGATAGCAGAGCAGCGCTACATTCTCCTCGGGCCAGTCCTTAGCCTGCTGGCAGAGAGGTGAGATTTTGACAGCATGACTGGAAGTGTTTGATGGGCCGGGGGGATGGCGGGATTGTTTGACAGCAAAACGAGTAGAGGAGACTGGAGATTGTTTCAGCCACGTACACGTTCGAGGCGGACGGACCGTGGAATTGGACGGATGAGATTGCAGACAGAAAGAGAAAGAGATGAATGTGTCAAGAGTCGGGCACAAAGGGGTCGAGGATGTTGTGGTCGAATGCAATATCTTCTGCAAGGGTGCAATCCTGCATTTAAATGGTATCCATTAGTCTGTGGTTTTTAAATAGATGGCACTTTGCAGTTGCCAAAGGCTAGTTATGTGTCATAATGGTAATGTAGGCCAAGCTATGAAATATAAATGCGCTGCCTGAGTAAAACAGGTTGTCATTAATAAATAAAAAGTTTGTTTATTTCTTAAAAGGGCTTAAGAGGTTTTCGCTGCTTATGTAGACTTGATAAAATTAGGACTGAGAGATTTTTTTCACTCTTATGATGATAATTGATATATGTCGTGATATTTATGTGTTTGCTCTGCAATTGCTAAAATGGTTTAACCAAAATATTTAATGCATACAATAAAATATAGCGAAACATTCAAATGAAGGGGTTGTTTCATCACTGCAATGAATGCAATGAAGAATGTTATTCATTATTTGAATCATTTGATCAACTGAACAAATATATATAATATTTATATTTGTAAACGTTGCTCTGTTTTAATGCTATATATATATTACATATCTGGTCCAGGAGTTTGTTTAGGGACACCTATCTCTCCTGACCTGCACCCTGAGTCGGTGGTTGGGTGATAATGAGCCCTTGGAGGGGGTGCTAATTGATTCAGTCTCCCAAACTTGTAGCTCATTAACACCCTCTCCTAGGGCAGCCCGGCAATGCCCTCCTTTGGGAAGCTATGGGTGGAGAAATTGAGCAGGTGGTTGTGTGGAGAGATCAAAACTAAGGCCGGGATCAGGGTGGAAGGGTAGCATATTGACTTCCTCAAGGTGCAAACGCTACTAAAAGCCACTTACGTTAAAAACGTGATAGTGATATTAAACGCACGCTACTGGCTGAAATTAAGTAGGTTTGAAGTGAAAGTATTTGAAAATAAATGTACCTAATACTTTCACTTCAATACCGGCCTAGGGCAATTCAGAAATACTGTTTTGATGGCAAAGTGATAAAAAAGCTACTTTAGAGGGTTTTGCATCTTTTCAGCTGGTATAAGTTGTGTTGAAATCAAATCTTGTATTTTTTTTCTTTTGTACAGTATTCGGAGTGTCATGCAGAAGTACCTGGAGGAACGGGACGAACTGACCTTTGACAAAATCTTCAACCAAAAGATTGGTGAGTTTTCTCAATCCTGCATATCAGTGTAAACTAGATTAGTACTGACCAGAGGTTAAATGTGGACATTCTTGATATCGTCATTTCTCAAAATCTTGCGACACGAGATCCTTGCGACAGCTTTGGGAAATAGCTTTTACCGAGGGAGAAGAAAGAATAATTCTTCGAATAAGTGTCTAGAAATCACCACGGGCACTTGAAGAGGACATGTTAATCACTATGAAGTTAAATAAGGATCTTGTTCTTTTTTCGTATCTGTCGAAGTCAAAGACGGCTCTTTGTTCTTTATAATCGCTGGCAGCTACGTCTACTTTTCTGTATTAGTCACCTGAACAGTTGAAGTCTTTGTCAAATAGGCATGTTGTATAAATGCGCTTTTGTTGTGGTTTGATGAATGCATATGCCAAATAACCTCAGGTACAAAACTGAAAGCATCTTTTTTCCATGCAAGCAGAACTTAAGGGGAAAAAATAGCATTTTCTGTAATGTGTGAAGTTGTAATGGCATCATGGGAGCGCTCCAGCCAGCCCCAGATTTTGATTAACTTTAATTTTTACTTACTTCTGTGTCTGAAGTCCCAAGTGAGAAACTGTACAAGTTTTTTTTGGTCTTCTCACTTTCTTTCTCACACATTTCCTTTATGCATGATAGTGCTGATAGCAGATTGTTATACGGTGTTAATTGAGATATAATGCAGGTCTATTTAAAAGGATTTCATCCAAAAAATTACTCACCCTTGTGCTGTTTCAAATCGACCTAGTACACACATTAGTCTTGAATAATTGTCTGGTTCCATTAGGTAAATGGTGAAATAATTTAAAGGTGCCGTAGAATGTAAAACTGTATTTACGTAGGCATAGATGAATAATATGAGTTTTGTATATGGTAATGACATATTGTGAACCTCAAACACGATTGTTTCCTCCTTTTTATGTAAACCTTGTGATTGCAAAAGACAGCTGGAAAACAGACCAATCTTAACATAACACCGACAGTGACATTTTAGTCGAGATATACGCCCCAACATTAAATTAACTACAATGTTGTTACAAAGCTAAAGAAAAAGTTGTGACTGCTGAGTTAGCGCTATATGCTAGTACACAATTGATAATTCCTTAAAATCTGTATCTTCTTCTGATACAGACTCAAACATAAGATCTGTTTACACACACAGAGCTTCTGAACGAGCTGCTCTGAGAAACAGCCAATCAGAGCAGAGCTCAACATTATTATTCATGACCCTTTCAAATGAGGTAATAATAGACCATTTCATACTAAAGGCAAATCCTAGGGTTGTAAATGGACGGATAGTTTGTCAGTTTTTGCACTTAGTAAAGCCACAGACTTTCTACTTGGGTATCGAGAAGGACAATTTAACAGATTATTACTAGGGATGCTTCACGATTAATCGCGATTTATCGATAGCGGAATAAACGTTTTTGTTTACATCATATATATGTGTGAACTGCATATAATAACTTTTTATAAATAAATGCACACACATGCATGTATATATTTAAGAAATGTTTACATGTGTATATACATTTGTATATTTATTTATAATTTATGTTATATATAAATATAAATACCTAATATATAAATATTTTTTTCTTATAATTATACATGCATGTGTGCATATTTATATATACATAATTATTATACACAGTTCACACACATATATGATGTAAACAAAAACTTTTATTCTGCTATCGATTAATCGCGATTAATCGTTAAGCATTCCTAATTATTACAATGCATTCCTTAACACTTTTAAGTTTAGGTTAATTATTACAGAAATAAGATAAACCAAGTTATCAGTTCTTCTTGTTAAGTGGTTGCTGCTGTATTTAAGATGCTGTAATAGTAGATGGTCTCTTTTAGCATTTGAGCAGACCTGGGTTACATCCGCTTTGGTCTGTGGTTTAAGTTGTGCATTGACCTGCATAGCTCGCCAGTTTAAATATGCTACAGTGCAGTCTTTTTCTTTATTGATCCTATTGATCACGTTTTAGTACCTTCTATTAATAATACTTACCAATTTTATTTTGTCATTTTTAGATCCTTCCTAAATAATAGATTCGGTGTTATGATGACATCATTGATGCACTATCAATCAAAACTTTAGACACACTGGAGTGAGTTTGATAATAAAAGCTGTTTGATCTAAGGGCTAATAGTTATGTGTGCAATATAAATAGTGTCTCTGTATGAGTCTCTTTACAAAGCATTTTTTCTTAAGTATGCATTGAACCAGATAATGAAAAAAGCAGCCAACAACGTACACAGCATACATGGGAACTGCTATCCCAGAATGCACCTCTTTGAGTTGAGGTTGGGTAAAAGGTTGTAGTGTGCCGAGCTGTAATCTAAACAATGGGGAGATGGTTATATGATAAAAGAAATAATTGTCACTACAAGTTCTGATACTTGCGTTTTAGTCCATTTTGTATTTTTAACAAAGTTGAAACATGGGAAAATACCATAATAAGGAATTAATAGGTTACATAATGAGTTAAGTAGTGTTTTTATATATTCATAGTTTATGTGCATATTTAAGTGAACACACATCTGTTATATTTTTATAAAAGTGTTACCCAATTTCAAGATCAGCACTGTGATCGGCGTATACAATAAAGTTTTCGCTTGACCGGAAAACCTGTTCGTGACTTCAACAGGGAAACAAGTTTGCAAATTTAAATCTATAATAAAAGTATCAGTGCATATCACATGCTGAGGAAGTAAAGCATCAACAAAAAATGCATTAATTTGCTGAAAGAAGAATTTTCAATAATGCAAATAAAGTAGGTTGCAGATATCTCAGGTCCTCTCTAAAGAGAGATGCAAAGCAGGAAAACAAATTTCTCTGTGGTGCCGCTAGTTTACCACCTCAGATTTGAATGACAAATGTCTGGTTTTGCATCTGACCAGTGTTAGCAGATATAATGACTCAGGAGCTGGTTGCATAATCAATCGCGTCCTCCTGTCTCTAGCTTAACCCTCGATGCGGTGGTATTTCATTTCAAGTTTTATTTGATGAATGGATTAATGAAATAATGATATGCATTATGTAATTCAAAGCATCAAGTTAATACCCAGGCCATCTAGATTTCCTACAAAGTACTCAATGTTTTTATCAAGTCACTTCCTACTGTGAAGACCCTGTGATCCGCCTAGTCATACGAGACCTAATAGGGAGCAAGTAGCTTTTACTATTAAAATTGCATGAGAAATTAATAGAAATGAATCTTGCTTAGCAGGAGGAGATGTAGAGATCAACACGAGGATGAAAAGCCCGGACTCAGTGGTGTCTGTTGGTTGAAAATGATGATGGAGTGCCAGCCTGTTTCAGTGATATGAGTCGGTTTGACAATTGGGGTCATGAAGGCATTTGGATGGGTAAATTGATAGATTGCTCTCTGACTACATCGTTGGAATATTTGGAATCTTCTAGATAATATTATGATTAGTGATGTGTCGATATATTGCAGAGGGCGGGCGATATATCGGCAGATATTTGTATTTTTTTTTTATTAGCGGCATTAGCCGATCATTTTTTACAATCGGCCAGTTAATTTCTCTATTACTTAAGTTACTTGTAATGAAAAGACATTCGGTGTCACTCAATGTAAAGCCAAAGTCTGACAGACAGTAAAATGACCAATTATTTTTCACTTTTTAACATGACGTTATGTTGTGTCTCACACAACCACACTAGTTCAACACACTTATTCAAACAGTACCGTGAGATGTCAGATCCACATTGATTACGTCTTGTAAACATGGTTTAAGTACTTTATAAGGGCATATTTATAAATGTTTTGCATTACAAATATTTATTTAGTGTCATCAGCTTGTCTCTTATTTACTGTAATAACATTTGTGTTATATCAGCCAATTGGCTATACAGCTTTCTTAATATCAGTACCGGCATCGCCATAAAAAAACCCATATAGACCGTTTCAGCAGTAACAACATAAACAAGCGGCTTTTGTGGAAAACATGTAATTTCCGGTGAACTCCGCAAAGAAATAAATAAAGTATTTTTAAAGTAGTTTATTTATATAAAAACAATCACCCACAAAGAAGGGGCTGGAGGGCTACGGCGTTCAAAACAGTATACAGAATGTCAAAAAATATATATAAATTGAAGGTGCTCTTTGGCAAATAAGCAAAATCAAAAATAACAAAAGGAAACCAAGGCACTCTTCTTAATTATAAAACTGCTTTAATAAAGGTGCTAGTTCATAATGGAACTTAAATTACTTAAACTTCATCTGGGCAAAAAAAAAAGACAAAAATAGTTTATTTATATAACAAGCAAAATAAACAACGCACAGATTACCTAGAAAACCAAAACATTTGTTATTTTCGACAGAGTATTTGTTCAAAAGTTCAGTTTAGCAACTTATCAGACCATCATACAAATAGAAACCGGAAGTAAAGTTCTGACAATACACGTAATCGCGTCACCGTATGTGCGTCCGATGAAACAGTCTATAGGTCGACCATTAGTTATGATTTGAAAAGCACATTTAAAAATTTACTTAAAAACAAAATATTGAGTAAAGGAGTCATTAGCCCCAAATCTATCAAACACACCCAACACAGTTTTCAAAATTACTTAAATTATATGTAGGTAAAAGAGAAACTTTGCAGGACATTAAGTATTAAATATCCCTGTACTATGTAAAACTGAAGTGTAGCTCGACATCAGAAGCTTCTGGGGAAAAATATGTTGTTATCCTGAATCCTTTATATGAATCCTGAAAAAAGGAAAAAAGTTTCCACCTGGGGTTTTCTGTGCAGTTGTATGCAGGTGTTTTGCTATTCTGTGTGGTTGCAATTCCATTGTTGTGCAATTTTAGGTGGTTTGAGTGGTTGGTACGTAATTTTAAGTGGTTCGCAGAGTGACCGCTCATCTCAGACATGTGGTCTTTAGTTATTTGAGCCCCTCTTTCAAAACAAGTCCACACTCAAAATAATGATTCATTGGATTAGCTCAATAAAATTGTGGGCAGGATTTCCATCCAATATGAATGTGTACCCCTAACTCATAAAAACTGCTTCACACAATAAAAATATTTTGAGTTAGTCCAACTCAATTTAAAGTAAATGGCAATACTCAATTAGTTGCCTCCAACTCAATTTAGTGTAGTCTGAATAACTCGATTTAGCATAGTTTGAATAACTCAATTCTGTTATTTTATATAAAACTTTTTTATATCATACTAATATATAACATATAATAATAATAACAATAACATATGATACTTTGGATGAGCATGTGAGAAGAGACTGATCTCCAAACAGGCATTAACACAGTTAGTGCTCATTGAGAGAAATACGTCACATCCACAACCTAACCACAAGCACCACTCTTCTGCACGATGGTAACCAAACAATTTGAAAAAATATAACACAAAAACTTCTAAATCAATAAGATAAACGGACATTAAACACTATTAAGTCTTTCTCTTTACTTAAAAATGCATAAAATAACACTTAATTAAAAAAAATACTCTCCAAAAGCAGTTGCATGCAAAGCATGCTGGGAAATTCCTTTTTCAGAACCCACACTCAAACTAATTGTGTTAAAGCAATTAAAAAGAAATCAATAAATTGTAGTACATATTCATTTTGTGTTAGACTAATTAAAAATATATACTTATTGCTCTTAATGAGATATTTTAAATTAATTGAACATTATTTTAATGTGTCATTTCTAAGAAGGGCTTGAATAATTTTTTTTGAGTGCATGGTATTTTAAATTAAGATATTTTTTTTACAAACAGTGCAGAACAGTTGACAGAGGTTTATTGCTTGGGTGATAGGACTGGGATGATTAATCGTGCAAATGCACGTTTTTGCAAATAATTAATTTTAATGAATTATGGTGACGCACATCCAAAAACCAGAGGGCGCTTTCGTGCAGAAACATGTTAAAAAGTACCATTACAAATGCTATTTCAGAAAATGTCTAGAAGCGTATTTATATCGCTGTTCTTTATCATTACAAACACTGTTTAATGAAGAAAATTTTGAATGTTTGTGTTTGACGAGTTTTGCTTTTTCAAATGCATGTTATAAACGACTCAAATCTCATAGTGGTTTTAGATTGATAAGGACTTCCTAAAGATCAAAGAGCCGTTGTACACGCAAGGGCTGTGCATGAAAGTCTTGCGATTCAGAATAGATTTCAGACCGATAATTTTAATGGGAAATGCGACGCTTCGTCACAGCCCTACTGGGTGAGAGGGGTTTTCAAAGTATTAAAGGTCTGCCAGCTTAAGTAAGAACGTCCAATAATGATGACTCATTATTTTAGGTGTTATGTAGAGCGTAGTCCTTCCCTTTGCATATTTTGATGTGTGGGAAATTTTTTAAGCATTTTTCCACTCAGAAGTGGTTTTAAATCCCTACGAGCCACATGACCAGATGTAACGCACGGCAATGCCCCACAGCTGTCCAGCACAATAGTGGAAAAGCTTCCCTTCATTGATTGCACCAGACAAGCATAACATTTCACCTTTTACTGCTACCATTGTTCTCCCTTTGCACTCGCAGGTGCAAATAAAATATTTTGTTTCCATTTCTGCATCGCTTTACGATCACGTTCGTACTCAATCAATAGGCTTGTCGCATTGATGCTTTGATTTGTTCAAGCATTTCGTCCTGTCTAGGATGTCAAGGCCGTGTGCAATAAATAATGTGAAGCAGCGCTAACACGGTGCAGAGATGAAAGCTCAGTTTAGCACAAGGTTTGGTGTATCAGCGAATATAGGCGTCTCTGTGGAAATATGACAGGTTGACTCATCTTTTGGGCTGATTATGTTGTCAATCCAACCTCTAGGGATGCACCGATAGGATTTTTTTGGGCCGATACCGATTTAAACAGACAACTTCTGGCCGATACCGATATTAAACACTTGTATACAATACTATACAGTTGGTCTATTAGCTAGTTTATTTCTGCATCAAATTATTTTTACTGAACATGGATTGGATCTAATTAACATTCAACTGACCAACATAATAAGAGAGGCACAAATTAAGCTAAAACAAATATAATAAGACAGCATGACAACCTTCAAAGGTGGTTTTTGCTATTCAGCATTTATTTTATTAACGACATTAACTAATTTTTTACATATAATGGATTTCTTTATGCAGTTAATTAATAAACAATCGGTATCGGCCTTTTTCGTGCTATTGCCGATGGTTTCAAATTCATCAAAAATCTGCCGATAAATATCGGCGGCCGATACATCAGTGCATCACTACTCTCTTCTCTATTACTTAGGAAGATTTGAAGATCTCCGATGCAAAACCCTCTAAGTGCATCTTGTGAATTAGCATTTTTTCAGACTTTTAATGGATTCTGCCAACAAACCAATATGACCTGAATTTATGAATAACCCAAGGATTGGGATTTAGAGGATTTGAAGTGAAAGTATTTGACTAACATTATAATACGTGCTCAGAGCATTCGGTTTAATATCATTATCTCAGTTTTGACGGAGATGGCGTTTAGCGGCTTTTGCATCTGAGCTTCTCATTTATTATTTTTTAAATTTGTACACTAATAAGATTCAGCACTGCAGTGTAGTTGGTCATTGTCTTGCTCTCTTTTTATAGCTTTCTTACCTCGCCTGCTTGTTTTCTTGTAAGTATGCTCCACTTTATGGCTCAATCTTTTCTTAAGCTATATGCAGAAATAAATGCCTGTTTCTTGAGTATTTTCCTTTACATCATTAAAGGAACAGATTTGAACATACATGACTTGACTTTATTTTATTGATCCCAGAAGGTGACATTTTTGAAGATCGCATTTGATCCTTTGTCCAATTATATAGCGATCAGCTGTCAAGTTGCAAATAGACCGTGTGATTTTTGCATTTATATTCAAAGTCCGCTGAGACCATACAATGAATACAAGGAATATGATAATATGGTATATTCAGTATATTCAAAATATATGGTTATTTCTAAGCTTGGCAGCCTCTGTCTCTTTGTGGATGTTTATCCAAATGCTCGGTTCGTGTTCTGCAAAGAAAAGTCAGCCAGATGGTTTCGAAACGATGTGAGGGTGAGTAGATGACAGATTTTTAATTTATATGCGCAAACGTGTTCGTTTTCACACGTCGGATTGCAGGTGGTGAATATTTACACCAAAGATGTATTATCAGTACAGTTGTTTGCATCACTTGGTAAACCAAGCTCAGCTTAACTTGTCAAGTCAGACAAGGTCAAAATGCCACCAGTACCCCTGAATGTTCATTTGTGCGACGGTCGTGCATAACCAGATGAGCAGTCTCTTCATTTCCTGGCCTGCTCCCTTCCAAACCATCACTTATCACGCAGACTCCGCCTCCCTCTTTATCGTCCGTATTATTTTCACGATGACAAGCCAGAGCTGTCAAAGGACATAGCACCCACCATCCGCGACTGCACACATTGTAAAACCATCCCTCTATCTCGCCAATCTCTTTCAGCCGATTCGTGGCTTTGAAGACAGAGGGAGCCGTTCGGTTCTCCGTAATGTTCTTCTGATCTCCATCTACAATGCTGTTCCTCCATCTACCCTCCTTCTGGCTTCTTCATGTTTGTACTGTCTGTGCACCCCTCCTCCTCCACCATTCACATCCCTCTCTCGTTCCATCTGTCAGAGTTCTGGAATGGATATTTGAGAGTTTTGTGTTGCCTAGCAACTGTGGTTGCTATGAGAACACTGAAGATATCCCATGTTTGCTTGGCAACCGGGCAAATGAAATTAAAGGATGAATTAAAAGAGGAAATCGACCATTTCAATGTTGATGAATCAAACAAATAAAACACATTATGCACAGATATGGTGGATAATTCAACCCATCCTCTTCCCGACCCGTATCTGGCAGCATTATTTGGCCCGGTTGATCAATGCCTATTAAGTCGGTTTAGGTTTCACTTTTTGTGTTTAGATCAAATGCGTATAGTCGTTTCTGATACGCACCCGAGTGTGCAATATATCAATACGTGTTCTTGTTAGCTCGTCACACCGTGAGTTTGCACATGCATGCGTGTATATGTGCAAGCATTGCATTAATTGACATTTCTTTGATCCACCAGTCTTTGTTAATTGCTAAGGGATTTGGAGAATTAATTGGTCAGTCAATGTCATTACTTCCAGCCCACTCCTCCTCTCTCTCAGGCCCAGACTTTGCTTTTACAAAGACCAGAGCTGGTTATATTAACCTCTGGGGATAAACACTTTTCTTGCAATGCTGAAGGCCTGCTCGTCTCTTCCTATGGGATGCTGGGTAGGGCTGCTGGCAGACATGAGCTCTGTTTCAAAATCTATTTAGCTTGCCATGTAGACAGCATTTTAAGGCATCATAGTGTGATTTTTATGCATTTGGTTAATGTTTTTATCTTGAAGTGCATTCAGGATGATATGTTGAAATGATCAAAATATCACAAATGTACATATGTAATCTTGGACCATAAAACCAGTCATAAATCGCACATTTGTAGCAATAGCCAACAATACATTGTATGGGACAAAATTATTGATTTTCTTTTATGCCAAAAATCATTAGGATATTAAGTAAAGCTCATGTTTCATTAAGATATTTCGTACGTTCCTTCCATAAATATATAAAAAAAATTATTTATCATTAGTAATGTGTGTTGCTTATGCTAAGGACTTTATTTGGACATCTTTTGCACCCTCAGATTCCAGATTTTCAAATAGTTGTATCTCGGCCAAATGTTGTCCTATCCTAACAAACCATACATCAATGGAAAGCCAAAAAAATTACTGGTTTTGTAAATATCGCAATGGTTTGCAATAACTGAATGATTTTAATACTTTAAAAGGGACATATCATTAAAATCTGACTTTTCCATGTTTAGGGCTATAATTGGGTCCCCAGTGCTTCTATCAACCTAGAAAATGTGAAAAAGAACAACCCAGTAACTTAGTCTTAGTTTTAGGTTTAATCTGCACCATCCAACCACAGCACTGCCATTTAGGAAAGAGAAAAGCGAGAGAGAAATGAGAAGCAGAAAAAAGTTTCAATTTCAGCAAACCGCCATTATGGTGATCAGTGTTTGCATTTCATCAGCTCATTGCATTTTAAAGGACACACCCAAAAATGACACATTTTTGCTCACACCTACAAAGTGACAATTTTAACATGCTATAATAAATGATCTGTATGGTTTTTGAGCTAAAACTTCACATACGTAAGACAGGGTTTCCCACAGAAAATGTATTAGTTAAGGTGGTAGAGTTTGCCGCCACACACTTCTTTGTGCAATAGATAGACTACAGACTCTTTACTACATTTATTTATTAAATACTGAACATAAAATATAAATTGTATTAACAAAAAAGTAAAGCCATTTTATTACATGTGATAACAGTTCTGGCCTCTCATAAATTCTTCTATTCTTATTTAATCCACAATATACACAATTTATACTTTATCTTATACTGTATGCTTTAACATCTGTTGTTTCTATTTGCTTGACTGACAGTCACTGCAAAATTAGCGTTGCATGGCAAATAATCTACATTTCATTTTTAAATTAAAACGGCAAAATTCACCTAAAGTTAAGTAGTTTGCATCTCTGGGTTTGCTAATTATCCGTACTTTATAATATATAATGACACATTTTCTGTAAAATAGCTCGCGGTGTGAAGCGCGTATGCGTTATTCTGCGAGATGTACTTGACGCCTTTTGTGCGGATTTTTTTATTTTTTGGACAACCTAGTTAAGGCGGTAGGGTTCCCCAGCTTAGGCGGGCCACCCGAAATGCAAAGTGCTACGGGAAACCCTGTAAGATTTCTTTTACTTTTTTTACATTTAAGTCTTATATAAACTTTTATGTAAATAATAAATGTAATAAAATCTGGAGCTACAAAAAATGTACGTATGTGGAAAATGTGTTTTTTTTTTTTTCAGTGTGAGCACATTGTATTATACCAAATACACTACATAACATTGTTTTTTTAGCAATAAAATAGGTGCTCTTTAAATATAATCAAAGTTTTAGGTTGATGCAGAGAGATTGGCAAGATGAAGATTATTAATTTTTTTCCCATTAGTAATGAGAAGCCGGTATCTTGGTTATATCATTCTTTTTTTTTTTTAAATAGTATATGATTTTATTTGATTTTACAAACTCATATCCGCCCTGAGAGGGCATTCAAGATATACATTTTATGTCACCCTGGGATTGAACCTTAGACCTTTGTGTTGTTAAATCATGTACAATAAATAAAAAAATGGAGCAACTCTCACTCTTTCTAAAAAAATAATGAAACCATCAAGGCCTTCATCATAAACTTTTGAAGATTTTTGGTTGAACATTCTCTCTTTTTCGATGGTTGAGCATCAAGTTGATAAAATAAAATAAATTTGATTCCAAAAGTATTAAATAAAAGGGTTAAATCTTAAACATGGCCATTGTATTGTGTTGTCAATTGAATAAAATGAAGCCTATTAAATGCATAGTATGGTGCGTTGGTCAGAAAAGCCCCTAGATAAAAGTAATTCAAAGAAACGTATCACATTACTGTGGCAAACCATTGAACGAACATTACAAAAAGTGGCTTAAGTAATATTTAATTTCCATATAATTGTATTGAACTGCTTTTTGTGTGGTCACTGCCTATGTAGTTTCAAATCAATGACTTATAAAATTACATTTAACTTAAGTTACTTCCTCTGAGGAGAGCTGCCTATATAGTAGACGGTAAGATAAGCTCGGTAGGTTTTGGAACAGAACCAAAATCTATACTGGAAAGCCTTGTTGGAGTCAAGTTGTGTCCTGCAGTAGACATCCCTGTTAGCGACCAACAGCACAAAGAGACTGACCTCTGTGCACGCGTCCCTTCAGGGATGGGCACGGTTACTCGAAAGTGACAGTGGTGCTCTATTATAAAAACACATTACTTGCATGACTTATTTTTTGTCGGTAATGGCAAGATGAGGTGAACATTTACCCGTCTCATTCCACTGAGTATCCTGCTGATTTAGCTGTCAAAATGATTAAAATGTTCATCTGTAGTAGCGTGTATCGAGTTGATTCATGTCCAGAATAACGCCGTTTGTTCCTGGTCTTCGTAACAGTCTAGAATGGTCTATTATATGCCGTGACTTTAGTATTTTTTCACAGAACCTTTGTCTCTTGGCCGGTCACCATGTTGTGTGTAGTTCTGTAATCATTTCGGTCTGTTTTCTCTTTTGTAGCTTTGCTGCCGTCTCATCCTCCATCTGGTTTTGGCCCAAGGCCCATGTGGGTTTTTACTTGCTGCGGGTTGCCGTGTAGTCATTTTCCCAGGCCTGGGCCATATTTGCATGTGTGTTTTTGTTATATGATCACGTGTTTCTTCTGGTTGCGTGACTCTGCACTTTGGTTATTTTTACTAACGTCTGCTTTTTTAAGAGTTAAATGTATCCTGTATCTTAGATCCCTGCGATACGTAGCATCCTGTTGACTTAAGTTTGAACTATTTTAGCTTGGCCGTCACGCATTCGTCACCGTGCACCTGTATGTTTGCAGGATTTGCACTGCTTTTAAAACGAAACTTGTGACCTTACTTATATACGTATGGCATTGTGCCAAAATTTCCTGGAGATATGTTGACGGTTTTGAGATGATAGTTCAGGTTCCAGAAAGAAGATCCTCAGGTTCAAGCTGCTCCACCATGGGAGTTTCCCACTGTGTGGTGGAGTTTTGGGAATCTAGTTTGAAGAAATTAGACATTTAGGATTCCCAAGTCTATGTTTTGTATGAAAATAAGTTATGCGTTTCTTCATTTAAACAGGCAGCGGCTCATATGCAGCATGACACAAACATTTTGAAGACCTGTTACCTTAGCATGACCAGAAAATGACATAATCTAGAATGCTGTTAAAGACGCTGCATCCATCACCTTTGTTTTAACGGTGAAGGAAACCACATGATAAATCTGAAAATTTGTGTAAACTGCTTGTTTGACTGCATTTTAAGGCAATGTGGCCTTGGCGGCGGTTGTTTGTGAGGTGAGAAGTAAAAATGTGAATCATGCTTAATAAATGTGAATTAAGTATAGTTTAAAGGATCATTCCGCTTTCATTAAACGAAATCGCGATAATTTACTCACCACCATGTCATCTAAGATGTGTATGTCTTTCTTTGCTTCTTTTGAGAAAAAATTATGTTTTTGAGGAAAACATTCTAGGATTTTACTCAATTTATTAGACTTTATTGAACCCCAACAGTAGAGCTGCACGCATATGCAATGCTACTATTGGCCTTTGCGATGACGATATGTCATGCAATTAGGGGTGGCACGGTCCATGAAAAAAATCCGAACCGTTCGGTTCGCTTGTCTCGGTTCGGAGCGCGTGTGTACCGCACGGTTCAACGGTCCATGGCATGCGCAATGTAGTCTCATGCCCTGTATGTGACCTCAGATAGCGTGTTTCCCTTTCGCGCGAAAGAAGAGGTGACTGGTTTGGAGTATAAGTACTGCGGGTTATGTTACGTATAGAAATGGCAAGTGGGAGAGAAAAGGAAGTCTGCCCGCAGTTGGAGGATGCGCCAGCGTCGTATAAGTTTGGTGTGTGGAAACATATTTTTATTTCATGTTACTTATGATGACAGCGGAAATAAAACAATAGATAGAACTGCAGTCTATGGGTTGAATATGCTCCAACAGCCACAGGAGATCGCCTTCTCTCCGACCATTTATCTAATCTGAGGTACTGACAACAATGTTTTACGTCTTTTCATATTCAGCGCTATTTTTAGCCTTTCATTGATAAAATTAAAGCGGCTGATTTCCGCGTAGTTTCATTTTGCTAGCGTGTGAAAGTTGCGCGAACTTATTTCAGAAATTGCCCCTCAAAGTAATCAGAAGTGGTCAAAAGTGGACAAAAGAGACTTAAAGAGATTTTAATTTCTCTGCAGTATTAAAGCAGCCTCTCAGTGATAAATCTAAGAGCTACACTGAAGTTGGCATTTTAATAAATGCAAGTTATCTTTGTGTGCTAAAAATGCACATAAAGTTTATGTAGATGGCAATACACATTCTCTTTTTTGCCAATTAAATGAAAAGCATGTTGAAATCATCAATGTCTTCCCTCTTGCTCTATCAAAATCTCATCTGGCTTTCCTCAGAGATGGTCCAATGTGCTTAAAGTCAAATTCAGTTTGTGCATGATTACATGATATAACTTTTTTTAATACTGTATCCTAAATTATGGATAATTAATACATTAATAAGATAATACATTTCTGGAGTGTTAAAAATTTAAAGAAAAAATAACAACAAGAACCGTACTGAACCGTGAACCGTGACCATAGAACCGTGATACGAACCGAACCGAGGGTTTTGTGAACCGTGCCACCCCTACATGCAATATATCATTTCCCTAGTGAAATACAATTTTTATTAGCTTTTTTAAAAAATCATTTAGATATGTAATTATAATACTGAAATCAACATGATGTAATTAAATCTAATTAAAAAAACTATTTCAGACAAGTTTGTCACTGTAGTTTTCATCGCTCGACTCTACTCCCGCCTTATTTATTTTCTGCTCTCTGCTTTAAGCCACTATGTTTTGCGGTCACGGTCTAGCCAATAGTATTACAGTATAAGACCTATTTGGCAGGTTTTTAGTAAGGCCCCTTCTGATTGGTCTAATTTGGTAGAGGCGGCAAGCACAAGTGATTTACATGTTAAGTCAATGCAAAGACGCGATTAGGCATCCTGCGGCGCGGTACGAATGGCGTGGTACATGCGGTGCGGATGGTGTGTTCCACATGAATTGAATTTCGGTAGATTTCCGCGCCGCCTTAACCAATCAGGACATTGCTGTAGTAGTGACGTGATTACAGGAAGCAAGCGGAGTCGCAGAAGCACCTCCAATGAAGAAAATTTCTGTGTGAAAATCTCGAATGACTAGAATTTCACGCGCGAATGAAGCGAAGTAAACTCATAGCGAGTAAATAAATAGCGCATTTTTGCCACCTCTACCGTGGCTGGTGTGAATGCATCATAAGAGTCTAGCGAAATGTTAGTAATTTTTGACAAGAAAATAAAAATATACACTTTTAACTTCTCATATGGCACTAGCCATATGACGCGCCAGCGCGACCTTATCTATTGCGCGATCACATCGATACGTTGTGTTAAGTTTCAAACGCACACTTGCGGACCATTTTTAACAATAAACTGTCACAAAAACATTAATTAGTATCATTCCACAAACAACAATGTCAGAACGGTCCTCTTTGTACACACTTGTAACACTGGAGCGGTAGTTTCGCATGCATCATGCGTGACCTTTAGACATGATAACGTAATACATAAGGTCGCACTGCGTGTCACACAAGACGAGAAGTACTTTTTTCTTGGTGAAAATGAAGATATTTTTGCTAGCTAAGACCCTTATGCCTCATTTGGGATCATTTCGAGCACTTTGTTGCTGTGTTGAAACTTCAATTTTATACTACATTGAAACTGAACTGTTGGGGTCCAATAAAGTTTATTAAATTATTATTAAAAACCATAATTTCTTCTCGACTGAACAAAGTGAGTAATTAAAGTAGAATATTCCTTTAAAGAGGTGTTTCAATTCACAGCCACAGTTAGCTTGTTATTTTTCTCACTGCACGCTTTACTGTTTTGTTTTCGTGTTTTTAATGCATTTTATGCTACCTGACATTTTACTTTCTCACTTGTGAAATGTAAAACCATTCAACCCGTCTTCCAGCCATCCATTTGCCTGAAAACTTGGCTGGCGCGCAACTCAACATGTTCAATGCCTGATTCATCGCATATAATTCATTATGCTTAAAGCGAAAAAGTACTGTCACTGTACTCGAACCCCAACAGAAGCTGCAGGTCTCCATGCTCCGTTTTTCTCGGCCGGGACGCCCACTCTGCATTCGGCCATTTCAGAGCACACGTCACCTTACGTTTTGGCTCCCTGCCCCCAGCTGTACTGTGTTATTGATATTGAAACTATGCAAAGGGAAGTTTGTGCATATGGCAGAATAAAAGAAGAAGGTGCGTGTACAATAGAGCTGTGACATTTTAGTCCTAAAATAAACGGACACTTGTTTGCTGAGTCTGCAGCGGGTGTGTATTTTTGTGTTTAATGGGCTGTTCAGTTTTCCGTGTTCCATCTCTACCTGCCTCGTAAACCTTGTGAAGACACTCACCTCGACGAAAGACATTGTAAAATAAAGACACATTAACCTGCTGTCATACTTAACCACCTCTCACGGCCTCCAGGAAATGGTGGGGGTTTATTCGCGTTAACCCGCAGTAAACAGTCATGTAGATCCTTGTGTTTTTCTGGCTGCGTGTGGTTTGTGTTGGCCTGCATGCTCTTTTGAGCGTTTCCCCCTTGTAATGTCTGAAGCCCACATCTCGCTATAGATCGAATGCTTGCGTGGGGCTGGTATAGATGATCAGATTTGGTTAAATTGTCAAATCAGCAGTGATGTGAGATGGGTCGTATGACTAGGCCTGCATGGAATCTTCCCACAAAATTCCTATGAAAGCTCAGGAGATTATTAAAGAGATTAGATTTCTGTCGTTCAACCTCCACATATCCCCTTGCATTGCTTATTAAATATTTTGTCTTGTTTAGTCTAATTTAACACAGAAAAGTGCGTGACTATCCATAAGAAACATGTATTGTGTTTGACCTAAGCTTGCAGTCTGTTGAGTCTCTCATGGGAACAGAGATGGTGTCCAGGAATAAAGGCTAAAGGTGAAATTCATCCAAAAAAGCATCCAGTCTTGTGTTTTAATGCTGCTTTTCAAAATATTTTTTTCTATTAAAATGCACTTCCTACTTATCAGAGGCTCTGCATTAATGCTAATAATGCTGTAAATAGTAGAGGTCGACCGATAGTGGATTTTACCGATAACTACGTTGGACCGTACTTGCTTATATCCGATTAATCGACCGATAGTTTTTCATATGGATGTTGGATAAAAACACAACAAATAACACACAAAGAGGGAACAGTCCTGAACCATGAAAATGTGCTAAATAAAATAAATGTATAAATAAAATATATTAATTATATTAATGTACAGCAGTATATTGCAAGATATAATAAAAAAGATAAAAATTTACTGAAAAAATATTTTTATTTTCTGGATATGTTAAAGGGATAGTTCAGCCAAAAATGATACTTAACCCATGATTTACTCACCCACAAGCCGTCCGAGATGCATACTGTATGTCATATGCATCTCAGACGGCTTGGGGGTGAGTAAAGCATAAGTTTTATGTAATTTTTGGCTATTTCTTTAATGTAGCCGATAACTGCATATTGTTTGCTTTCTAACTTAAAATATGCAACTTAGCTGGTTAAATCATGGATAATAGTAACCAGCTGGATGTAAACTAATGCAGATGGATGGTAATAATAATCATGACATTAAACATTTGTGTTGGATTTATCTGCGTATATTTGATTTTTTTAGTTTGAGGTACTACTAATCTTAGCGTCTTGTCAGCCTTGACAAAAACATAGGTTTCTGCTATTGTTTCTCTGCTAATGCAGCATCTAGTCAGCAAAATAATTTTTATAATGATATGAAGCAATGGACACAAAACTATCGGCATTGATTTTTGTCGATTGTTCCACCAATGAACTATCGGTGCCGATTAATCGGCAAAACCGATTATTCGGTCTACCTCTAGTAAATACCAAAACATGACTCTGCACTTTGGGTCCGCAGCAACATATGATATGGACGCAACTCTGGCAACTTTGGCATGGATTTTTGATGATTGTTTCACCAATGAACTATCGGTGCCGATTAATCGGTAAAACCGATTATACGGTCTACCTGTAGTAAATACCAAAATGTTACGCTGCACTTTGGGTCTGCAGCAACACACTCGACACGTGTGAAGTCGACTAGACACACTAGACTGTTTACAAACCTTTAAGTCGCAATGAAATTGAAATAAAAAAAATTTTGTTTTACAAATTATTTATCTGTAAGCTTCTTTATTTAAAAAATAAATAAATGTGCCCTCATAATCTGTAATCAAAAACACAAATCTGCCCCCCCTCAAAACAATATCTCTTTACTTCTGGACATGTGCTATGGCAGGTGGGCGTGGTCCGGGAAAAGATTGTGGCAATTGGCAAATAGCAACGTGACCCAACTTCAAACGATCCAATCAGTTCTAGATGGACGAATTGAAGTCCAACCCTACTTTTTTTCATTACAGAAAAGATATATACGTCACCACGGGGGAAATTAGACAATCGCTACTTCCGTTTCATGGTGACTATAAATTACTTTTTGGCTAGCTTTTACAGCTCCATCATCTAAAGCAGGGTTTCCCAAAGTGTGGTACGCGCACCCCCAGGGGTACGCGAGCTGCCACCAGGGGGTGCGCGAGAGGAAAAATGTAATGGCGGTCTGTTTCTTTAAGTGGGATTTTCCATACAATAAAAAAATAAAAAAATGAACAGTAAACATTTCCTTTTGTAATCGCTTTTATTTTAAATAAAAAACTATAATTGATTAGTTTTTGATAGAAACGTAGAAGACAGCTGCTGTCTTTTTCTACGCACTGCTCTTCTGTTATGCACTGCAGCCGCTATATGCGTGCCAACTCGTTTCATTCATTCCATATATATTATAAATATGCTTAACTGACTGAAATCGGGGAAACTGTCATGTGGGACGTCTTATGATAAAGTTGTTAGTCACGAAGGAGGAGAGGGACCAAGAGAGAGAGACTTTTTTATGGCAAAAATAGAAATAATGAAATGTGACGAGACATGGGCACAGGATACGCGAGCAATGTGTTTTCATGCATGGTAAAGAGACCGCCAATGAATTATATAATAAAATACATAAATACTTACTGTAGAGAACTTATTAAAAGCTTTCATTTAATTTTGTTTGAAACTTGAGCTGTTATAATGAATCTGCAAACTATTATACACCTTTTGTGCGAACAGTAAAGGCTTTCGTTAATGTGTTTGATGGGTCTGCACGTGACGCACTGGTAAACATGAGGAAACCTCTCATATGTCATCTATTAGCTGGCGGCAGTAAGTGTACGTTTTTTACCATAGTAAACTCGAATGGCGTCTAAATATCACAGTGGTTAAACGCATACATGGGGGAGCGCATCATCTACGCTGAGCGTAGTTTCAGATGGTGCAATAGGCGTAAATATTTTTCACAATGTTGGACGTAGCTAAGCCCGACGTAGGACTATTACACCCAACTTCTTAACGACCGGCTAGTGCAACCGGCCCTTGGTTATTTGCGGATGATTAAACATGAGTATTTATGGTGAGAAAATAAAGCTTTTTTGGATTTTTTTTAAAATGGGGATTGGGGGTGCGCCAACCCGGTTGGGACATAGAAGGGGGTGCGCAGGAAAAAAAAGTTTGGGAACCCCTGATCTAAAGTAAATTCCTTAAAGGTATAGTTCACCCAAAACTGAAAAATCTGCCTTTTACATACCCTTAAGTTGTTCCAAATTCCTCTGTTTTGATTAATACAAAGGAATATATTTTAAATAATGTTTGCAACCAGGGGCACCATAGACTTTCATAGTAGTTTAAAATTATACTATGGGTGTGAATGGTGCCCCAGATCTGTTTGGTTATTAACATTTGTAAAATATCTTTATTTGTGTTTAGCAGAACAAAGAAAGGTTTGTAACCGTTCCAAGGATGAGTACATTTAAAGGGTTAGTTCAGATTAAAATGTAAATTGTCATTTTACTAACCTTCTTGTCATTTCTGTTTTTTGTTCATAATGGGAGTGGATTGTCACCCAACCCTTTAATAATGTCTAAAATAGCCGTTTAATTTTAAATTGGTTTGTAACGACATGCATATCTTGACTGAGAACATGTATTAAGGAAGATAATAGGATATTGACTTTTTAATTTCCTCGGTTTTCTTTATAATTAACCCTGAAAATCTGGCAATGAAAACAGCAACAAATCCTCACAAGTCTACCTATAATTATTCAGCAGCTGTATTCAGAGAGGCTCTCATTGGATTACTGTACTGATGAGTTTGTGATTCAATGACGGTTCTTTCAGATATATCCTCTGCTTTAAGAGGCAGTACACGCCTAGCTAACCCTACCTGTACTCGACTGCAATCATGTAGAGGGATCACTTTGTGAATTCAAAGTGCGATTAAGAGTAATCCATTAACTCAGTGACGTAACTTGTAAAGCGTCAGAATACTCTTTGCTTGATTTTATTTTTATCTGCCGATCTGTCACTTCTGCTCAGTTCCTGGTGGTCAAGAAAAAATGCGGAAAGGCTGACGAAGACAGTTTAAATCAATGTTATAGATTAAGTGTACGTCTGCTGTGATAGCTTCTTTATAATTGGCTTTATCTTTTTTTACTGAAGTTGTCAGCCTATGCTTCACACACATCCTTAAACGTGATAAAAGTCATTATACCACATGATTTATATTGCAATAGTCAATAATAGACATCACACAAAGTACAACAGTTTGAGGCCGTTTACCATTTGTGCATTAATATTTTTAGGCTTTGCAGATGTTTGTATATTTCAGAGTTCCCACAGGTCCTTGAAATCCTTGAAAGTTTGTGAATCTGAGGAAAAATTCAAGGCCCTGGGAAGTTTTTGTAATATACATGCATAGATACAGGTCTTTGGAAGTGCTTGAATCTATTTTATTCAATAAGTTTTCTGGGGAAAAAAATCCATATTATTCCCTGTGTAGTGTAGGATAATATCATACATTTTCTAGCCTTTTAAGTACACGTGCTAAAATGTTCGCTTTAAATGCTTATATCTTCTGTATGCGAATGTTGATTCATACCAAAATGCTTTTTTGCATAGTTGTGTTTGACACATGAAAACGTCTCTGGTTATGTATGTAACTGTTGTTCCCTAAGAAGGGAACGAGACGCTGCGTCTCCCTTGCCATACTTCCTGCATCCCTGTAATGCCGTCTTTGGCAATATTTTAGATAGCGATATACTTCCTGGCTCCTGTGTCACCCTGTCTTTGTCGTTAAGCCTCATCATTGGTTGAATTTGATATACACGTTCAGATGCACTAACTCCTGGAGGCGTCCCCAAAGTGTCACCGCAGTGACGCACCATGTGTTCCCTTGAAAGGGAACTGTAACAATGTATCTTAAAAGGTGACACGATGTAACCTTGCTCTCACTTGAAATGTGTCCCCACATTTAGTTCTTGAATTTGGAAAAGTCCTTGGAAAGTCCTTAAATTTGAAGTTAACTAAGGTGTGGGAACCCTGATATTTACAGATTTTGTCATTTGTGACCCTGGACTATAAAACCAGTCAAAGTCGCATGGGTATATTTGTAGCAATAGCAAACTATACATTGTATGGGTCAAAATGATCGATTATTTCTGCCAAAAAAGGATAGTAAGTAAAGATCATGTTCCATTAGGGGTGGGCGATATGACCAAAAAAAAAAAAAATCACGATATGATTAATTTTATATCATGGTAGAGTTTTTTTATCCTTTATTAAGGATTTTTATGTTATTAAAATATTTAATGCCATAGAATCTTCATAATTCTCACAAAAATCTTATACATGCATAAAAAAGAAGATATAAACAAACAAAATTCAAGCTCACTGAAGATAATGATAATAAATAATAATGTATATTCTATATCTTATTAAAGGTAGAAAAGTGATTTAATCAAGAGCAGTGAGAGGTAACAAAATTAGGTAACTTCCCCTTTAAGACCAAAGTCCGAATCCAATCTATTGTTACACATGCGTTTTCTCTTCCTTAGATTCCTAAATGTTCGTGTTTATGAGAATACTTTCAAAGACGGGAATTTGGACGCATATTTTTATTTAAGTCAAATAAAGCGGATGTGCGAAAAAAAAAAATTCCCACAAGCGGATGTGCGACTTGTGCCCTCCTCTCAAACAAAAACGTGCGCAAATAGCACTATTATTTGTGTTTTGATGGCTTAAATCACTTGTTTTAGAACTGCGGTGCTTAAATGCTGGAACAAACGTTAAGTTTTCATGACCACATGCACAGCAACGTGACGTGGACGCGTAACTTTTGACCAATTTCTACCGGTTAATCGCCCACCCCTATATTCCATGTAGATGTTTTGTTAATTTCCTACTGTAAATATATAAAAAAATTATTTATCATTTTGCTGCGTACACATCAAATGCGAAGCTTTGCTTTCTTAGCTCTAGATTACTTTTGGGATTTAACTTTGATTATGCACATTTTTGCTTAAGTTAAATAATTTTTAACTTGTGCGAAGACGTGTTTGAGGCGATTACCACGTTTTTTGCGACAATTGCACCACCCGATTTGCATCTCTGCATTGACTTTGTATGTTATCTACTTGCGCAAATCGTTGAATTCCGGTTTGGTGTGTACGTCCCATTAGTAATTTGTGTTCCTAAGGAATTAATTTGGACAACTTTAGAGGCGATTTTCTCAATTTTTAGATTTTGTTTTCTACTCTTAGATTCCAGATTTTTTAAATAGTTGTATCTCGGCCAAATATTTTCCTATCCTAACAAACCATACATCAATAAAAAGTTTATTTATTTGTTTTTCCATTGATGTATAAATAAAATGACCCTTATGAGTGACAAAATATATATATAGACCCGCATGCATTAAAGCATCTCCATGTTCATCCAATCAGATGATCCATGACTGTTCCCATGTGTCTGTCATCAGCCGGGTTTATGCTACTCTTGGTATAGTTAAGACTTTTTGACTGTAAACGGCAAACGACAGGAAAGGGAGGATAAGTGTTTGAGAGATAACAGAAGGGAGGAAGAGGATGGAGGGGACGATACTGGACAGAGAAGAAAATTGGACCTCCATATTGGTTTTCCTTTGGCGAGCATTTTAACTCTTATTGCTCACATTTTGTGTAAAATTTTCCGATGATGATGATATTTTTCTTTGTAATCTCCCAAAAGATAATTCCAGTGTAATCCAGTTAGCGCCTGCATTACCCTCCCATTTTTTAACAGCAGTAATCAGCTCGCACTAATACTGAAGGTGTCAGAAGCGGCAGCGCTGTCGGTGTTGTTTTGTCTCTGAAACTGTCCTGCTAAGCCTGTATCATCATCATCATCAATAAAACTGTGTTCCTTCCTCTTCTAGAAATCATTTCGTTAATCTCTTCTGTTTTTATCACTCACAAGGGTACAATCCCTTGTTCACACCCTCCGATATCATTTCACGCTCTGACTTTTGCCCCGTGTGCCCGACCAATCAGACTCTTAAGACAAGCATTAGCTGCGGTTGCGCTCCGCCTCTGTTCCATCAGATGCCTGTTGTTGTTGCTATGGCAACAGTCTCATCTTTTTTTGTCTGTGCTGAAGTTTTCCCTCGTGCCACATCGCCGCCTCGTGAGCACATGGGTTGGTTATTTGAAATAAACTTCCACTGACGGGAACTAGTAAAGCAAAGACTGCGGACCGATGGATGATTTTCTGAATTGCAGAGTGCCGCGATTTAGGATAATCTTCTTTACGGTAACTAATCCAGTCCACAGGTTAGGCTGTATTATCGTGTCTCATCCGTTGAGAGGGTTCAGTGCCTGCACTGTACCAGGATCAGTAAGCCTTGATTGGGTCATGTTTCACCCTTGTCAAGTAAAAAAGATATATATGCAATAAATGCAGACTGATAAGTATTGTTTTGACATTTTCATGACACTTAGCAGCATTTCCTCCTCTTATTCTCATTAACGTAATGCGTCCGGATGTTTTACTTATAAATTTGTAATTCTCATTATCCTCAGTGGTGATTCTCATTACTGTAATACTGTATCCTTTCCAGACACATTTAGTTTAATCGTTCTGTAAAGATGTTGCTCCGTTCCATTAAAACATGTTGACGCAAAATATATAATTTCTCGCTTTTAGTGTACAATATTAACAAGACATGTTTTTCTTCATGAAATTTACTCAATCCTCGCACACACAGGGCTGTAAAATGCCTTTATTTTAAAATGTAGAGGAGATGAAACCTTCACTCTCGCTCCTACATCGAATATATTCTACATGATGTAATATCCATGAAATATATCCTTGAAATATCCATGGCCTTGTGTGTTTTCACTGTGTAACGTTAGGAAAATAGTGTAAGTACTTCCTTATTTTCAAAGCAAAAGTATAATATTTATTCATGGTTTTGCAGCTGTCACCTTATTATGTGTTGTGGTTATGCTGTTGTTGATCTTGGCGTGAACGCCTTGATGGCAAAATATATCCTTCGTATTCAATAAATAGCAGGTCGTCCATCAATCATTTTTGTCGCATCTTATCTAACCCATCTCCTTCCTTCCCCGTGTCGCCCAGGTTTCCTCTTGTTCAAGGATTTCTGCCTGAATGAGATTGACGAGGCCGTGCCGCAGCTGAAGTTTTACGAGGAGGTAAAATCGATTTTGTTTTACAAGCGCTCGCTTTACAAAGCTGGATTGTAGGTGTTTCAACTCGACTGCTGCGTCCAGCTGTATTTGTCTCCTGACTTACTTTGTATCATCTGCATGACCCATAATAACAGTTGATTTGAGAGCTCACCCACAGTTTTGTTGGCTAAAGTACGGGAGATTGTGTGTCTAATCATCATTTTGTTTTGTCATCTTCAGATTAAAGAGTACGAGAAATTAGACTCAGAAGATGAGAGGCTAACTCGCAGTCGACAAATTTACGACGTCTACATAATGAAGGAGCTTCTGTCGTGTTCACATGTAAGGCAAAATAAATGAAAGAATGACTTGCAGTTATTTCATGTGCACGTGATGCAACGCACAAACACGGTGTGTGGTTCTATAACCTTGCTAGCTGGAGGCAAAGGATTATGGGTATTCAATAAAGGTGCCATTTAATAAATTTCCTTTTAGGCTGTGCCTGTCTCTAGTCTTCATCTTTAACTTTTTAGAAACAGGAAGTTTAAATGAACCAACACAAAGGCCTTTAAGACACTCAAGGCTTGAGTGATTGTCACAGCTCCATGTTTTCATAACAAGGAACCAAGCTCGGGAGGTTAATGTCAATGCCTAGCGTTTATTAAGGGGAAACTGATGTTGTTGTTGCTGCTTTACCATTTTGACCTCTCTTATCTGCAAGCGTCACTTAATCTCTCTTCCTTTCTCACAGCCCTTTTCACAGAAAGCAGTTGACCATGTCCAAACTCACCTAGCAAAGAAACAAGTTCCTCCAAATCTCTTTCAGGTGAGCAAATAAAATCGAACCTGGGTTTTGTTGGATTTAACAAAAAATTAGTTTGGAGACCCACAAGTTTATGATGCATTTCTGTGTTTTCAGCCATACATAGTTGAAATCTGCGACAGCCTTCGAGGGAAAATCTTTCAGAAATTCATAGAAAGGTAAAGGAAATGGCTCCCACACAATACTTTGTACGTTATATGTCTGTTTTTAGCTTCTCACTTTTTTTCTTGGTCTGTAGTGCTGCATGGTATAATTTTAATTTGTATTAATTAATTAATTTATTGCTTGCTAGATTATGCGATAAACAATATGCAATATGATGATGCGTTGTTTGTAAAAATCAATTTTAAAGCATTAGTCAAAAGAAAAATCCAGATAATTTACTCACCACCATGTCATCCAAAATGTTGATGTCTGTCTTTGTTCAGTCGAGAAGAAATTATGTTTTTTGAGGAAAACATTTCAGGATTTTTCTCATTTTAATGGACTTTAATGGACCCCAACACTTAACAGTTTTATTGCAGTTTAATTTTGCAGTTTCAAAGGACTCTAAACGATCACAAACGAGGCATAAGGGTCTTATCTAGCGAAACAATAATCATTTTCGGCAAGAAAAAAAAATGCACTTTTTAAACCACAACTTCTTGTCTTCCTTCGGCTGTGTGACGCTCCAGTGCGACCTCACGTAATTGCATAATGCCGTGGAAAGGTCACGTGTTACATATATGAAACGCACAGTTGCCGACCATTTTAAACAATAAAATGACACAAAGACATTAATTAGTATCATTCGACATACAACAACGTCGGAATGGTCCTTTTTCTCCACACTTGTAAACACTGGGGCGTAGTTTCGCATACATCATCCGTGACCTCTTGACGTGATGATGCATTACGTGAGATTGCGCTGGCGCATCACAGGACTGGAGGAAGACGAGAAGTTGTGGTTTAAAAGTGCATTTTTTTATTTTTCATGTCACAAATGACAATCGTTTCGCTAGATATGACCCTTATGCCTCGTTTGGGACCTTTGAAACAATTTTAAACTGCATTAAAACTGTTAAGTGTTGGGGTCCATTAAAGTCCATTAAAATGAGAAAAATCCTGGAATGTTTTCTTAGGCGTATCAACTATTACACTGAGCTAATGTTACTATGTAAAATAGTCTATACAAGTCTTTAAAATTTTACCTGGCTGCCAAACCTCTCTCCACACAGTTGTGATCCATGCTTGTTGTCTCTCCTCATCTTTAGCAAACCAAAACATTTTATTTTCAACAAGGTAGTTCAGTTTAGCCACTAGCCAGATAAATAAATAAATCCAGACCAGAAGTTCACTTTAATTCAGGCACGTAACCATGAGAATTGTGTGTCCAATGAAAGTGTTTTGCAGCCCTGCTGGTCTGTAAAAATTTTTTTTTTTTATTCTAGTGACAAGTTCACGCGTTTCTGTCAGTGGAAGAATGTAGAACTCAACATCCATGTGAGTATTTACTAGTTTATAATATATTTTGCTCTATTTTTTAAACCAGACTGTAAATTTAAGAAAAGCAATGTCTTGATGAATGTTAACTGTGGTTTGCTCATCTGGATTGGTTAACCTCACCAATTCATTTTATTCCTTACTCTCACCTGTAGTTGACAATGAACGATTTCAGCGTGCATCGGATCATCGGCCGGGGAGGTTTTGGAGAGGTATATGGATGCAGGAAGGCTGACACAGGGAAAATGTAAGTTGCGTTTAAAAAAAACAAGCACATCAGCAAAGTTTTGGATCGAAAGATCTGCTCACTGTGTTCGTCTTAGGTATGCCATGAAGTGTTTGGATAAGAAACGGATCAAAATGAAACAGGGCGAAACATTGGCGCTTAATGAGAGGATCATGCTGTCGTTGGTTAGCACAGGGGTGAGTGACACTTTCTCAAGTTACTTGGGCGTTTCCGCACTTAAAACTCAATAAACACAAGATAGCATCACTGTAATTGCTTATTTTAAACCCTCATTGTCTTTATTTGTGTCTCTCTTTCTCTCTTTCTGTCTCACCCTCTCTCTGCAGGACTGCCCTTTCATAGTGTGTATGACGTATGCCTTCCACACCCCGGATAAACTGTGTTTCATCCTGGACTTGATGAACGGTGAGAACTAAAGCCTGTTCACACCAACAGGATTCAAATAAACGTCACATTAATTTCAACCTTTAACATTATAGTTTACATAACACGCAGTGTTTCTGCTAATCTCATGTTAATCTTTAGTACCTATAGAGTAGTATTGCATCCTTCATATCTCTAAAAAAACGAACTAAAAAGTCTTTAGTTTGATCAGATTAATAAAAGACAGATCGCTACTTTCTCAGAAAAACCCAAGCCCCTGGAGGCGTACCGCGGGCCGACCGAGTCACGAGCAAGCATCACACAAAACATTATCTCACAATCTCTAGACAACTTAAGATTCCCTACATGTTCGTGTCTTTTAAATTTTATGCACGATTGCCAAGAAAAAAACTGACATCTGATGCAGTTTAACTTACTGCCTGCGACTCATGACCTAGTTGGGACCTCCCCATTTCAACAAACTCCAGCTTTAAACAAACACACGGCTAGCCCGGATAAACAAACTATAACCATTGTTTTCATAATGCTGGGTTCATTGAGAAGCTGAACTAGTTTAAATTTGCCTAGCATAAGATGTTTTTTATTTAGTAATGACTTTGACTTTATTTTTTATTCAAAAAATAGTTCAACGGTATTTCATGCATTCTGACTTATTAACACAGTTTAAGAGTTGGTTTCCTCATGCTAAACAAATGCAAATTGTCAAAAAAGCAGTCGGGCGTGTTACAGAGTATTTCTGTGCCGAATTCACTTCACCAGGGTTTGTAAAAGTTTTTTCGATTACGGGTCCAGCTGATGTTTCAGGGGTAAGCTATACGTATCACTTCTTTTTATGGGCACTTCATTCGGAAAACCATGCCCACATGTCAATCAGCGTGAGGGCAAGGAACCGAGGACGCTAAGTTACAGGAATCTCTTTACACGACAGCTTTATTTTATATCAAACTCAACAATGGCATGAAAAAAGTGTGTTTTTGGATGTAAGGAGAAGAAAGCCAGCCTTATGAAAACAATGGATATAGTTTGTTTATCCGGGGTAGCAGCGTGTGTGTTTGTTTAACGCTGGATTTCATTGAAAAGTCTCAACCGGGTCATGAGTTGCTTGCGGTAAGTAAAACTTCTGTTATATGTTGGAAATTTGCGCGTATGTGCATAACATTAATGACATGAACATGTAGTGAACCATACGTTATCCAGTCAGCATTGTATAATGTGTTCACTTGGACTCGCTCCTCCCGCAGCTCGTAACTCTTCCTTCCAAATTATTTAATACGTTATCGGAAAAAATCTGTAAATCTGATCTGTCTTTTACAAATCTGATAAAAGTAAAAACTCTTCGGAGATATGAAGGATGTAAAACTAGTCTATAGGTACTTCAGATTAACATTATATATGCCAAACAGAGTGTGTTATAAACGCTTTAATGTGCCCTCTTATGCTACATACACACCAAATGCGGGACGTCGTGTTACTCGCTCTAGATTACTTGCAGGATTTAACTTCGTGTTATGTGAATTTTTCACTCAAGTTGAATATTTTCAGACGCGTTTGAGGCGAATAATGCGTGTGTGTGTTTTTGCGGCAAAGGCGCCGCCCATATTGCGTCATTCGCATCACCCCACGCGAGGACACCGCTGATCGCGTCTTTGCATTGACTTTAAATAAAATCAACTCGCACAAATTGTTGAACTTGTGTCTGGTGTGAACCCACAGTTAATCTTACGAAACGTTATCTGAAACGATCTCTCTTTACTACCTGGCACGAGAGCGGGGCTATCGGAGACTTGTTTCTGCCTGGGAAAAGATTTAGCGATTAGAAACATGGCCCTACGATCCAATCAAGTCCCACCCTACATATTTTTTTCTCATTTCATAAGCCATTTGCAAATATACTTTAAACGTACAGGAAAAAAAAGACAATCACTACACAGTTATTGCGACATATAGCGCCCAGTTTTAGTGTATTGTGCTCTTTGCTGGTTTGTTTTTTTGACAGTCTTTAAACCTTGTTTTCTTTTTTAGTTATTGCAAAACTATTGCGGTATGCATATTGCAGTATGCGCTTCTTCGGTATTCGTCTGTTTTTTGTATAGATGGTTTTAGCAGCAACAAAAACACACCTCTCTGGTGACGTCGATGTCGTGTCTTTTCTTGGTTGATGTGTGCGTGCACTATTCCAGTTATAAAGTGACGTCCGCCGTACTTCCTGCCTTAAAATTAATAAAGCAAGATTGTTACGTACGAATCTGTCATGTTCCGAAACTTGTACGAATCTCTGCGAAGTGCATTCGGCACATAAATACTCATATGTCTAAATGCTGTGTTATGCATGAAAATAGTTTTAGACCACCCTTTAAAGATATCTAGGTTATATTTTCACACTATATTCTTTACGTTATGTAGGATGATTTTATTTAGAAAACAATAAAGTTGGGTTTTCACAGACACGATCACGTTATTTATAAAACTCTCAATCTGTATTTGTCTATGACGTGTATGATAAAGCTAATGTGCGCTAAATGTTCTGTTTTGAAGTCTAGAGCCTATTTTTGTATGAAATGAATGCGTATATTCTTAAAAACCATGAACACTATCTGATCTTACAGATATAAACCCCTTCCACTCCATGTTAGAAAAGACTCTAATCTTTGGGCTTCCTCTATAACTTAATGCCAACCCGAACGAAAGGCGGAGCTTCCTTTTTTAAACGCACTCACACTTCCTGTATCTGCTCTGCACTTCTCTGAACGTCTTTCTGGATGTGGGAAACATCACCCACGCAGTTCTTCAGGAACCGTAGTCTTGCCTTAACAAAAGCGTTTATGCATTGATGTTTAATAATAGCGCAGAGTGATGAACGTTTCCCCAGAAATCTCAGGAGCGGTTATGAGCACCAAATGTTCTTCGGCTATGTCACGTCTCTCTTTCAGAATAGATCATGAATGAAAAAATCTCTTTACTAGATATAGATATATAAAAATACACTCCTTTGCAACCCATTGATTGTCTCTTCTTTTTATAGGTGGAGATCTCCACTATCACCTCTCTCAGCACGGGGTGTTCAGCGAGAAGGACATGCGATTTTATGCAGCTGAGATCATCCTGGGCCTCGAGCACATGCACAATCGATTCGTCGTCTACAGAGATCTCAAGGTAAACCGTCACCGTCCGCCGTTTGTACGATCCGCTGCATTCTTCTCTTAAAAAGGATTGTTTGGTCTTTCTGTCACTGAAAAAAAACTACTCGCACCTCATCCAGCGGTCCTCTGTTGCCTTTAAAAAGGGAAAATAAAATGTTCTGCTCAAGTTTGTGTATTTTGTAACGTAAGCTGCTATCTGTTCTGCGTCGTCATCCCAGGTTATTTTTTATTAAGCTTGGCCGAGCCGTCCGTCTTGGCAGCACTGTTCATTGTCTTCCAACTGGAAAGTGCGTCATACGACAGAGCGAGTCGAGGTTAAGCCGCTGTCTCGAATGCAGGGCCTGTCGCGTAAATTGTCGACCCTCGCCGTGGAAGCAGCATGTGGAGTGTAGTTATGCAATCAGTATAAATTATGCAGTTTTAAGTGAGATATTCAAGCTTTGCACCGCCAGATGGCTGAAGATGTGCAGGATCTTCCCTGGCATGCGAAATGTAAAGCATTCTGTTAGCAAACCTTTGCGTTGTTTTTCACAGTATCAGTGCTGTTTGCATAATAGAAATATCACATTTGCTTACTGTTAAACCTAAGCAGTGTTACTGAGAACTGAAAGTCATGGGAAGATGCATCTCGAAATTTAATAGCTGTTTGGACTGTTTTTGTCTATTTGACGTTTTATCTCCAGAATATTTACTAATCAAATAAGAGTCCGTTCTATGTAAATACATTTTTTTTTAGACAGGCTTAACGGTCAGGGCATTAAGCGTTGCATTAAGTCTGCAAATACAGTTCTGAATTGTATTTATTTTGCAACGTGGTACTGCCTGATTGATGGCAGCGCGAGCAAACACATCATCAGCATTATTGGACACGTAGCCAGTGTTGCAATAACGCAGTTTGTTTCAGCGAATTTCGTTTTAATTGAAATGCCGATTGTAAGGTCTGTTCACTGTCAGGCTGTTAAAGATTTTTGGACGATGTCCTTATCTCAACATCACTTTCTCTTCTCCCCAGCCTGCGAATATCCTGCTAGACGAACACGGACACGTTCGTATCTCTGACCTGGGCCTGGCCTGCGATTTCTCCAAGAAAAAACCTCACGCCAGTGTGTAAGTTCCTCTTCAGTGGGCCTCAATGCTTCAGTCATCTTTTATTTGTTTCATTAGATGTTTCTTTCTATGAAAGGTGTGGCTTCTCTTTTCAGATTAACATGATGTTCAGTTTTATAATGTTTGAATGTTTTGTTTTATTAAACACACACCCAGGCATCTATTTCGTATTAGGACAGAAACATTGTCTACGTCTTTATGCAAATGTGCAAACGGATATCAAACTAGGTAGAAACACTTGTTCCATACCTGTGTAGAGTTTGTGTCATAATTACACGACAAAGGTTTCACTTTAATCTACATACTTGTTTAAGTTTTAAACATTTAAAGTCCCCACATTTAAAACTTGATTATCATAATAGCATATGTAAGTAAAAAGACAGTAATTTCTTCATGCTTTAAAACAACTTGAATGTGACTCTACACCCTTGCCTAGTTTAGAATAAATATGCAAATTAGTCCCGCCTCTACCCAGTACCACATCTTGGACCGTAAATATGAATATGCAAATGAGCCCCGCCTCTACTCAGCACCACAGCTTTGATCTCTTACAGGATATGCAAATTAGTCCCGCCTCTACTCAGCACCACAACATGGATCATAGAGACAGAGAGCAACGCGTCATACCCTGAAAACCACGCCGACCGGGGAGAAAACAACCCATTCGTCTCCATTGACTTTGTATTGCGAGAGGCCGCCTGCTTGACATTTCTGGCTTATAACAAAAACAGAATAATTCCTAAAAGCTCTGCTGTGTGACAGGGTGTATGGCTAGCAAGCCAAAAAACCCAGTAATACGTTTTTATAATCTGCCGACCCCCAAAAACGAGTGTTTAAAGACACAAAACTGGATACAGGCTTTTTTCATAGTACTACTATTATTAGAATGTGGAAAACTGAGGAAAACGTAATCGGGGATGAACTTTTGTGTCTTTAAACACTCGTTTTTTGGGGTCGACAGCTTTTAAAAACATATTTTTGGGTATTTTGGCTTGTTAGCTGTACACCCTGTTACACAGCAGCTTTTAGGCATTATTCAGTTTTTGTTATAAGCCAGTAATGACAAGGAGGCGGCCTCTCGCAATGCAAAGTCAGTGGAGACAGTTGGATTGTTTTACCCCAGTGGGCGTGGTTTTCAAATTAGCATAACTGCACTCTGTCTCTATAGATATGATTATGCAAATTATTCCCGCCTCTACTCAGTACGACAACTTGGACCATAGATATGAATATTCAAATTAGTCCCATCTCTACTCAGTACCACAGCTAGGACCATAGATATGAATATTCAAATTAGTCCCATCTCTACTCAGTACCACAGCTAGGACCATAGATATGAATATTCAAATTAGTCCCACCTCTACTCAGTACCACAGCTAGGACCATAGATATGAATATTCAAATTAGTCCCCGCCTCTACCCTGTACCACACCTTGGACCATAGATATGAATTTGCAAATTAGTCCCCGCCTCAACCCAGTACCACAGCTAGGACCATAGATATGAATATTCAAATTAGTCCCACCTCTACTCAGTACCACAGCTTGGACCATAGATATGAATAAGCGAATTAGTCCCACCTCTACTCAGTACCACAACTTGGACCATAGATATGAATAAGCAAATTAGTCCCCGCCTCTACCCTGTACCACAGCTAGGACCATAGATATGAATTTGCGAATTATTCCCCGCCTCTACTCATTACCAAAACTTGGAACATAGATATGAATATGCAAATTGGTCCCCGCCTCTACCCAGTATCACAGCTTGGACCATAGATATGAATAAGCAAATTAGTCCACGCCCCTACCCTGCACCACACCTTGGACCATAGATATGAATAAGCGAATTAGTCCCACCTCTACTCAGTACCACAGCTTGGACCATAGATATGAATATGCAAATTAGTCCCCGCCTCTACCCTGTACCACACCTTGGACCATAGATATGAATAAGCAAATTTGTCCCCGCCTCTACCCTGTACCACAGCTAGGACCATAGATACGAATTTGCGAATTATTCCCCGCCTCTACTCATTACCAAAACTTGGAACATAGATATGAATATGCAAATTGGTCCCCGCCTCTACCCAGTATCACAGCTAGGACCATAGATATGAATATGCAAATTAGTCCCCGCCTCTACCCTTTACCACAGCTTGGACCATAGATATGAATAAGCAAATTATTCCCCGCCTCTACCCAGTATCACAGCTAGGACCATAGATATGAATATGCAAATTAGTCTCCGCCTCTACCCTGTACCACACCTTGGACCATAGATATGAATAAGCAAATTAGTCCCCGCCTCTACCCTTTACCACAGCTTGGACCATAGATATGAATAAGCAAATTAGTCCCCGCCTCTACCATGTACCACAGCTAGGACCATAGATATGAATAAGCAAATTAGTCCCCGCCTCTACCCAGTACCACAGCTAGGACCATAGATATGAATATTCAAATTAGTCCCACCTCTACTCAGTACCACAACTTGGACCATATATATATATATAAATATGCAAATTTGTCCCCACCTCCACTTTTTCGCAACACTTTGGACCATAGATTGAATGTAAATAGATGCTGCATTCTGCAGTTTCAAAGTCAGGTTTCACACAATGCATGCATGAACTGAGCCTTTGCAGGACTCATTTTTTTGCATTCACACCAGCCGCGGTAGAGGCATCAAGCGCGAGAGATTTTAACGTTAAGTCAATGTTGATGTGCATCTGGAGGTCTCGCGGCGCGAATTAGGCGTTTGGCGCGGTACACACGATTCCGCCTCATTCGCGCATCTGAGCATTTGGCGAGAAACGCGCGAGTTGAAATTTTTTAACTTTGGCGGAGAAACGCCCCACGTTAACCAATCAGGAGCTGGCTCTAGTAGTGACGTGATTACAGGAAGCGAGCGGAGTCGCAGTAGCCTATGAAAGGCCCTCCTATGACGCAAATTTCCACGTGAATGTCTCAATGACTAGAATTTCATGCGCGAATGAACTCAAAAAAAATTTAAACGGCAAACTCGATGCGAATTTGACACCTCAAGGCTGGTGTGAACCCACGGTAAGCGTTCTATGGCCAATCCAGACATTTATATAGATCAGTGGTTTATACACTTTTTTTTCTTCTTGTCAGTTATTTTCTACTTTTTAAAAATAAAAACGAATAAAAAAAATGCTATATCTTTATTTAAAATATAATACGCATTTTTATTAAACAATGAATAAGCAACCAACATTAAATAAATATGGCAAGCAGCTGTTTTGTTCTTTTCATTATCAACAAACATAATAAACATGACAAATGTGACAAACGGTAAGAAAGTAAACCTTACCGTTTCACACTACAATCAATAAAGCCACACAGGTGTAAGGGTTTATGACGAATCTCTGCGACAGCTCCCTGACGCATGGTAATTACGTCAGTGTCCGAAATCGCTCACTTATTTTCGTTCACCACTTCCCCAAATAGTGGACTCAAATGTCATTTGCTATATAGAGAATAGTGAACGAGGAAGCGGTTTCAGATGCAGCAAATATATATGACTCAAACCACTGATCCACTCGTTTAATTGTGTTGATATGACTGGTTACATCTTTGTGACGTTGGAAACAAATGCAAATTCAACAGGAATGAGATTGTCTTTGGAAAACTAAAATTTTATGGAGAAAATATTCAGCAAGGGTGCACATTATTAAAAACACCACATAGACATATAAACAATAATAACATCTTGTTTTTCACCTTAGGGGGGACTTGAAACTAAAGCATTTTTTTAAAAATAAGCAATATATTGCTATAAGTGAGTGTTGTGTTAAGTGTGCTGGCTGTTTTGACTGCTCATGTTAAGTGTTTGTGTGCAAGATATTTTGTGTTTAGTCCACGATCACTCCGCCCGGGGATGTGTAGGCTTTGAATTTAATGTGAAGTAATTGCTGTGTTTCCAGTGGTACCCATGGCTACATGGCACCTGAGGTTCTGCAGAAAGGAACGGCGTACGACAGCAGCGCCGACTGGTTCTCCCTGGGCTGCATGCTGTTTAAACTCTTGCGAGGGTAAGGCTCATGAATTCTTTATCTCTCTCTCTCGCTCGCTCTCTTTGAGTCTTTCTCTCTGATTCTCTCACCTGTTTGATGTGGAGTGTAAAGTTTAAATGTCAGAGGTTTGGAGGTCAGCCTGCAGACATCACAGAGCAGAAGAAAGGGGGCGAGAGTGGGAGTGGAGACCGCTGAAACGGTTGCTAGGTAGAGGGTGGGGGTACTAGAGAAAGATGTAATGGGGGGCGGCCGGGGCACGTATTTCCATTGAAGGACGTGTTTGTGTCGCACACTTCAAAGCAAAAGTAAACGGGTCAGAACAGGCCTAAAAAGGCTACAGAGCGTATGTTTGGAATGACATATGACTTGTAGTGTTTTACAGTATGTGTAGTGTGCACACATACTAGCTGTTTTAAACGACTCAAACCAACAGTGATTGGTAAGGACTGATCAAAAGCCATAGTACACGAAATAGCTGTGCATAATATCTGGGTGTGATGGCTACAGCGTCACACAGGAAATTTTTAAATAACTTGTTTTATTTTCGGTCCAGGAATACTCTTAAATCTAAAAAGAAAAAAAAAACTAAACGAATGAAATGAATGCACTTGTAATATGAAGTGGACGCGGGCCGGAACAAGTTGCCGTCGGGTCCGGATCCGGACCGGAGTCTGGACTTTGAGAACCCCTGGTATATAGGCTAAAACCCCCTTGTCAAAGAGCTGAAATGTAACTTGTTGCGATGACACACATCCTTGCTTTTAAATGCCCCTTAAGATTTGTTTCTGCCATTTTTTCACACTTTACACATTTTTTTGGATGACTTTAAAAAATTGTTCAGATAGGGAAAGCGCTGGGTTCGTGTGGATGTGACCTAAGACAAGAAAGGTTGTCACCAGCTGAGATCGAAAAGCTTTTGGTCTCATGGAAACCCCTCACCTGTAACCTTTGTAAGATTTTGTATCTCCCATTTACTTTACAGTAACTTGAACTCTATTTTGTCTCCTGTTTATATAGGCACAGTCCATTCAGACAGCACAAGACCAAAGACAAACACGAGATCGACCGCATGACACTTACCATGGTAAGGAGCACACTTATGTTTGGTAGTCGTACGGGAAAGCATCAATCACTTTTCCTCAAAAAATTACATTCTAAATGCATTCTTAATAAATTACTTAAATGTAAGTTTGTGTAATCTATAAATAAGCAAAGAGGCGTGGCCGTTAACTTTAACCGTTCCTCGTGGCTCTTTTAAGTTATCACTGTGAAACGAGAGATTGATAAACAAGCCACAACTTTCCATAGAAGTAAAGAGGGAACTCCACCTGTGCCTTCACACCCAATGTTTAAACAAGGGAATACTAATAGACATGATTTTGCATTCGTGCTTTGCATTCACTGTTTTCTTAACTTTACCGTAATTTAGCTCTCCATAAACTGCCAGGCTCTCCTGTAAAATGATCTGATGAAAGGAAATCCCTCTTTACTCATTTGGGACGTTTCATAATTTCCCTTGCAATTTGAATCAGAGCTTTGTTTCGAAACATAGTGAATTGTCTACATCGGAAACACTTTAGAGACACTCCCAATTAAATTCAAAGCAAAAATTGATAACTCTTTGTGGTTAAAGGATTAGTCCATTTTCTTAAAAAAAAAATCCAGAGAATTTACTCACCACCATGTCATCCAAAATGTTGATGTCTTTCTTTGTTCAGTCGAGAAGAAATTATGTTTTTTGAGGAAAACATTCCAGGATTTTTCTCATTTTAATGGACTTTAATGGACCCCAACACTTAACACTTAACTCAACACTTAACAGTTTTTTCAACGGAGTTTCAAACGAGGCATAAGGGTCTTATCTATCGAAACGATTGTCATTTTTGACAAGAAAATAAAAAATATGCACTTTTAAACCACAACTTCCCGTCTATCTTCGGTCCTGTGAAGCGCCAGCGCTACCTCACAAATTGTGTAATGACGTCGAAAGGTCACGTGTTACATATATGAAACGCACATTTGCGGACCATTTAAAAAAATAAACTGACACAAAGACATTTATTAGTATCATTAGACATACAACAACGTCGAAACATTCCTCTTTCTCCACACTTGTAAACACTGGGGGCGTAGTTTCGCATTTGTCATCCGTGACCTCTTGACGTCATGACGTATTGCGTGAGGTCACGCTGGCGCATCACAGGACCGGAGATAGACGAGAAGTTGTGGTTCAAAAGTGCATATTTTTTATTTTTCTTGTCAAAAATGACAATCGTTTCGCTAGATAAGACCCTTATGCCTCGTTTGGGATCGTTTAGAGTCTTTAAAAACTCGTTTAAAAAAATGTTAAGTGTTGGGGTCCATTAAAGTCCATTAAATAAAAAAATACTGGAATGTTTTCCTCAAAAAACATTATTTCTTCTCTGAACAAAGAAATGACATGGTGGTGAGTAAATTATATGGATTTTTTTTTTTAAGAAAATGGACTAATCCTTTAAGTCAAAGTCCCATAATGCATTGTGACAAACTTAGGTTAAAGGGGTAGTTCACCTAAAAACGAAAGTTGTGTCATCATTTACTCACTCACTGTAAATGTTTTTGTTCTGATGAACACGAAGGAAGATATTTTGTTACCAAACCGCTCAGAGGCCCCATTGACCTCAACAGTAGGATAAAGGAATACTATGGAAGTCAATGGGGTTCTGATCAGACATTCCTCAAAATATCTTTGTGTTAGTCAGAAGAACAAAGAAATTAAAACCGGTTTGTAACAACATGAGAGTGACTCCTTTAAAACATTTGTTGAGTGATGTAACGGTTATCTATTTCATCCAAGATTTGTTGGTGATGTGCAATAGTGCTCATTTGAATATAAAGTTGCCAGGTTAGCAATATGCTAACATCATGATCCATTGAAATCAGTCCAACTTCAAACTATTGTGTTATTAGTCCGGCCTGCACGAGTAAACTTGGTGCAAATCACGACACAGTTATTGGTTTAGACGAGTTCTTTCTCATAAATATTGCTCAAAAACCAGTGACACATTTGTAATCTGTAGCCACACAGCTAACACTAAAATCACTGTAATTTATGAAGTTTAAATCAACTTTTCAAACCAGAAGAGCCAAATGGTCCCAATAGGCGCAAAGATGACTAGTTTCCACTTTGTAATATAATTTGTGACAGCTATTACTGTTTGAATACGTGTGTAACAAGTATATATCTGTTAACTTCATTAGAAATGTGTTGTTGACCTTCACAACACTTTAATTTCATTAAGAATTTTCAAGAGTTTGGAAAGTTTCTTGTGAAACAAACTCTTTAAAACCACACAATCAGATTGTGTTAAGATTAGCCCACATTTAGTCACTTTGCAGAAGTACATGCATCGTGCATAGCTCAACTTGTACAGCGTTGTGTTTGCTGAGAAAAAGTTAATGGGTTCGATTCTTAGGGACATACTGATTAAAAGTAAACCTAAAAACGCACACAGGAAAATGCATGCTTTTGATGCGTTTTAAGACGTTCACCTTTGTTGCCCTAGTAAATGTTAACCCAGTCAAATGCGCCGCTGTCATTACCAATTACGTAAGCGATCGTGTTGTATTGATAGTCCTCACACTCATTTGTGTAATGGTGAGGATATTTAAATAACCTTAAGCTGTAGTGCCTGTGGTTATATTAATGCTTTGTTGATCAAGTCAAGTTTGCTTGTCTTGCACATTTACATTTGACTGCTAATGAATGTTCACTGTAACCGAAGAGGATTGCTAATGAAAGGGAAGCAAACACAGTCGGGGAAAGTTAAATACAAGCCATACGACATGCTGTAATGTTTAATGTGACATCAATCAAACTCACAAGCTGCTTACTGATCCTCTTCTTTCTTTCTTTTTTTACAGAATGTGGAGTTGCCCGATTCGTTCTCACCTGAACTCAAATCTCTCCTGGAAGGACTCTTACAGCGAGATGTCGCCAAAAGATTGGGCTGTCTTGGACGGGGGTAAGTTAGGGCGCATGACTGGGCCGTACATCTTCAATGTTGGGTATGTTATACTGCTCTTGGATAAGTCTGTTTGTTTACAGAGGTTGTATCGACTGGAAATCTTTATCAGAAGTGGTGGTGGGCAACGATTAATCACGATTAATCGCATACAAAATAGTTTTTGCATAATTTATGAGAAATAAAAAAAATCATTGAGATATAACAAAAAATTCTGAAATGTGTTTATAAAATGTATTGTTTTTAAATATGCATTATAATTATACACACATACAGTTATATATTATGCAAAAACTCTTATTTTGGATGCGATTAATCGCGATTAATCGTTGCCCACCACTAATTACATTTTCAATCATTTAAAGTGGAGATGCACCGATACAAATTTTTCCACCAAAAGCCGATTATTCAGACTGATATCTTCCTATATTAATAGTTTGGTGGTTATTAAATGCATTAACTACATTCTGAAAATTAAATATACTGAATGTTATTCATTCATATAATGATAATTAATAATGAAGATTAAACTAGTGAAGTTTCTACATACATTTTCTATACACAGATCTCAAATTTATTGCATTTTCTTGTTATCTTTTAAATATATCGGCCTTAACTATCGGCTGTTTTTAAACTATGGGCTCATAGTTTAAAAAATTGCCGATACCGATTATTGGCCGATATATCGGTGCATATCTGATTTAAAGTGCTTTCTGCTTTTCCATGAGAGCAGTATTAGACACACAAAACAGATAGGGATGTCAAATGATGTCCAAAGATTATTTGTAGTGCACCTTCTTTATGTAAAACTGCTTAAAGTGCGTGACACATCTGTAAGACTGTGACTTCTGTAAGTGTTTGATCATTTAAAAGTATAGAAAGGAAAAGAGCTTGCTGGGAATGGTGTTGCTGGTTTTGAATTGCTGCCACCTGCTGGTCAGAAGGGGTTATGATCATCTGAATAAGATCTTTATTTTGCACGCTGCAGGGCATCAGAGGTGAAGGAGCATTTGTTTTTCAAAGGAATCGATTGGCAGCAAGTCTATCTCCAGAAGGTAAGGCCATTTACTTTGAAAGCCGTTTTGTTTAAATGTGTTGTTTGTTCTGGGGAGAAAACATTTTCACTTCTTTATATTGTACAGTCAGTCAAAAAAGGATTACGGCACACAATCTAAACAATTGGTAAGAATGATGGAATGATAATCCAGAAACAGATTAGTGAATTGATCTAGATCTTAAATGCTTTTTAGCGGTAGTTCTTTGAAAGAGGTGAATTTAAAGATGCAGAGATGTTTTAAATGTACAGACTAGATATGACATTTTTTCACCTATTATTCAGACTGATATTTTAATGGCTTTATTAACTGGCATTAACTAAATTCCGAGTTAAAATTTCATAAATGTTATTCTTATTCATTCATATAATGATAATTAATATTGAACATTAAACTTGTAATGTTTTTTTACATTTTCAATACACAGAGCTCAAATTCATTGCATTTTCCGGTTCACTTTTGATTGACAGCATATATTGGCCATGACTATTGGCTGTTTTTAAACTTTCGGCCAATAGTGTAAAAATTGACCGATACCGATTATTGACCGATATATCGTTGCATCTCTATACTGAAGTAAAAATGACTGTCTTAGTTAGTACTTTTGTCTTGTTTTAAGCACAAATATCTAAAAATTCTTAAGTCAAGATGCATTTTCTTGATGAGTAAAACGACCCTAGAAAAAATGTAAAATTTAATTGATTTTGTGCATAAAACAAGAAAAAAAATCTGCCAATGGGGCAGATTTTTTTGCTTGTTTTCAGCACAAATTGTATGTTTTTTTTTTTTTTTAACTAGACTTATTTCTTAGGTCATTTTGCTCATCAAGAAAATACATATTGATTTAAGAATTTTTTTATATTTGTGCTGAAAACAAGACAAAAATACTACGAATTTTTGTTCCTGAAAATCATTTTTTGCAGTGTAGACAAAATGCAAAAAAGGACTTTCTTACTTATTATTTTTGTCTTGTTTCTCGTACAAATATCTAAAAGTTCTTAAATAGAGATTTAAGTATTTTCTTGATGACCAGAAATAAACTAAGAAAATAAGTCTAGGTTTTAGACAAAAAAATAAAATTTAAGTACATATGTGCTTAAAACAAACAGATAAACAAAATATTCTTCCAAGGGGTTTAAGAAAAAATCTTAAAATAAGTTTACACTTAATTCAAGAATAATTCAAGCTAAATTTTCTTACCCATTAGCAGTTTTTTTTTTTCTTTTTTTTGCATGATTTGGGCACAAATGTACTTAAATTGTATGGACTTATTTTCTTAGGTCATTTTACTCATCAAGAAAATCAAATTGATTTAAGAATTTTTTAATATTTGTCCTGGAAACAAGACAAAAATACTAAGCAAGAAAGTCATTAATGGCAGTGCAGTTAGCAAAATAAATCTTCCCCAAGATGTTGCATCTCCGAGCATCACTAAACTACTACCCTTTTATCAAATTTGTTTCCTTCGACTATGCATTTCAAGGCTTGCATTCTTACCCAAGTTGTGTGCCATACAGACAACCCATCAAAAAAATATTTTTGAGTAATATTGATTCTCTGTTGGATTACAGTATGCCCCACCCCTCATTCCTCCGAGAGGAGAGGTCAACGCTGCAGACGCCTTTGACATCGGCTCCTTCGACGAGGAGGACACCAAGGGAATTAAGGTAATAACCAGTAACAAGTTAGTAAAGAAGAAGTAAACTGTTTTGACTTGTCGTGAATTCGGCCAAGTCAGATTTGAACTGGTGATGTGACATTGTTGATAAAGTGCATCTTCCAGGGCAATTCCTTGCAAATGTCAACCTTATTATGAAAAGTAAAAATACCCAAAGTTTGAACCATTGAATTTTCACATGCATAACATAGAAATGTCACGTCCACAATGTTTGCTTTTTACTTATAAATGCACATAAAAAAAATTAATATATATGAAATTTTCTTTGAAGAGCTATCTTTTCTCCATTTGTTAGGTATTATTGCATCTGGTGTCTTTCAATTCACATAAAACATGAGTATATAGACTGATATTTTTCAGATTTTATCATCAGGGGTGTAGGAAAATATAAACAAATGCTTTAATATGTTGGTAATAAATGCATTCTCTATGAAATTTTGACTGCAAATGTCAAACTTGAAAATAACGCTGGAGTTGTTCTCTGTCGTTCTGTCTCTCAGCTGCTAGATAGCGATCAGGAGCTTTATAAAAACTTTCCTCTGGTGATCTCCGAGCGCTGGCAGCAGGAGGTGGCCGAAACGGTGTACGATGCCGTCAACAGCGACACGGACAAGAACGAAGCACGCAAACGGGCCAAAAACAAGCAGCAGGGACATGAGGAGGGTGAGGCACTTACTGCAATTATTGGTTTGCAATAGACCACAGAAATGTACAGAAATTTTTTTGTTTTAATTATTGTACATTTTGTAATATAAAAGATTTAGGGGTGGTTTTCCAGACGGGGCTTATCCTTGTCCCAGACTAAAATGTATGTCCGAGTTGCCTCTATTTAAAAACACATCCGATATATCTTAACTAGGGCTGTCAAAAGATTAATCGCGAACAAAATAAAAGTTTATTTTTTGCATAATATATGTGTGCACTGTGTGTAATTATTTTGTATGTAAATACACACACACATTATGTATTTAAAAAACTGTTATTAGTTATATATATAATATTTTTATAATATTTATATATATATATATATATATATATATATATATATATATATATATATATATATATATATATATATATATATATATATATATATATATATATATATATATATATATATATATATATTAGTTATTTATATAAAATTTTATATATATATATATATATATATATATATATATATATATATATATATATATATATATATATATATATATATATATATATATATATATATATAATTTTATTTATTTATTTATTTATAAATTTATTTATTTATAAATTTATGAATAAAAAAATAAATACATAAATAAAATGTTTTAAAAATTTCTTAAATGTATATGTGTGTTTATATATATACATAATAATTCAACAGAATAAACACGCAAATATATTATGCAAACACAAACTTTTATTTTGTATGTTTAAACTCTGTGCAAACCAAATTAAACCATTTTTTTTGTATATAAATTTAAATATATATATATATATATATATATATATATATATATATATATATATATATATATACATATATATATATATATATACATATATATATATATATATACATAAATAACATGTTTATTTTTTTTAAATGTATATGTGTGTTTATATATACATATAAACACACATATTATATATAAACACGCAAATATATTATGCAAACACAAACTTTTATTTTGTATGCAATTAATCGCGATTAATCTCTGTGCAAACCAAATTAAACCATTTTATTTTATATATAAATATAAAAATATATACATAAATATTTATGTATGTGTGTGTTTATATATACATAATAATTCCACAGAATAAACACGCAAATATATTATGCAAACACAAACTTTTTTTTGTATGCGATTAATCGCGATTAATCTCTTGACAGCCCTAATCTTAACATATATCAGTGCCCAGTGTTGTGCCTGAACGAGTTCATTGAACGAAAGTTCATGAACTAGTTCATATTTTGGGCGAACGTGAACTGAACGTACTGTATTATTGCCTGATGAACGCAAGGTGAACTCGTTCATTCTGGGGCTTGTGAACGGCACGTTCTCTCACTTTAACGTCATTCAGTAGGGTGCCAGATTTCTATAGAGTCTTCCAGGCGAAAACCCGTCTAAAACACACTGTAAACAGGCCTTAATGTGTAGCTGAAAAAAACACCCAATCTGGCAACACTGCCACCAGGCTGCATACGTCATCAAAACAACACTGACTGGACGCTGCTATCCAAATCCCTGCCGCGCCACTCGCATAGTTTAACATTAAATAACATCATATTTGTCCTAAATCGTTAACGATTATAACAAAGGCTGCTTACGCATATTCTGGATCTTGAAATAGACTTTGACTAAGCTCACGCTATTTAACGTGCACGTGCGGTGTGCAATACCTGCGAGTTGTCATACACGCAACGCCTCGCAGCGCTTCTCGCCCGGAAAACCCCCTTGAAGCACCCGGCTAGCCTTTCAAGGTATGTGCAAGCAAATACAAAAATTAAAAGACAGTCAATGCTCGTAAACCCTGGTTGGATAAGGGTTTAAAGTTGGATATGAAGATGAAATCTGATGCATTTAGCTTCAGTGTTAAAATTCCTGTCTGTGGTTCTATATGGGGTATAATGGCAATATATATATATTTTAAATAATATGGGGGAAAAAAGAACTATAAATTAGTTCATTTTTGGAACTGTGAACTAGTTCAAAATTTGGAAATATGAACTATGAACTGAACTAGTTCATTTTAAAATTTGTGAACTGTGAACTGAACTAGTTCATGTAGAAAGTGAACTTTCCCAACACTGTCAGTGCCATTGTTTTGTCTCAAGATGCACACCAGGATTGTTTTTTGTAAGGAATGTTTGTAAAAACGACTTAAATGTCTTTATATAACTAAGGCTTAGTCCTGGATTAATCTAAACCCTGTCCCGAAAACCGCCCCATTATATTTGATTTGGTTTGCACGGTTAAAACAGGAAAACTGGTCTTCATAATTGCATAATACTGTTTGCAAATTTCCTGTTTGCTTTTATTTGACCTGTTTACAGATTTCAACAGACTAGCATCTTGACACATCTTGTATTTCGAGTTTCACAGGGGTCAAGCAGAAATATTGAGAAATATTTTTCATGAATCTGGTCGAGGCGACACGCTGTCTGCAGCGCTCGATCACTTAGAGGTTTTAACTTCCCTGATAGATAATGTTTTTTCGGGGAAACTCCCGTTTGCATTAAATCATTAGCAGTCAATGCAACAGACAAGCAGTAATTTCACGCAGCGGTGCGTAAAGTAGAAAATGGCTTCTGGTACGGCAGTGCTAAATTCTCCTCCGTGAATTAAAGACCTCGAGTGACGTCGACTTCCACAGTTCCCGCGTCACTTCCGTAAATGACCTCGCACGGAGTGCTGGTACCGCATGCTTCCCTCAAGGGGACGGCACACAGCACCCATCATATGACCGCTTGTGTGGAGGTCAGAAATAGATCTTTGTTATTGGCGAACGCTGAACCGATTATATGCATCTCAAATCCCGACATGCATGGGAGTTGTGTCTGGACTGGAATTTATGTTCGTTCTCATAGTTAAAGCCAAAATGTGAACTGTGTCATCATTTACTCACCCTCGTGTCATTCCAGACAGGGATTGTTTTAAAGATGTTAGACAGAATGAAAGTGAAACGAGACAAAGCACCGTTGTCGTTGCACTTCTGCAAACGGTGCGTCATGTAGATGTTCACAAAAGATTGTGCTTATAATTAATTAAATTGTCATTTTTGGACTTTTATTGTATAAAACCGAGCAAAGATTTTCTAGAGCAATTCCTTTTGAGAAAATAAATCATGTGCGTGTTTGAAATGACAAAGTAAGTCAAGGATGACATTTGTTTTTGGATGAACCCTTCCTGTTAAATGCTCTAATAATAGTCACTTTCGGTGTACAGGGGTTAGCAGGGCACAAATTAACCCCGGGTTAGACCTTTTACATAGTTACACATGACAAACACAAGCAAATCTGTGCTTTTAGGTTTTTTCTTTCGCTGTCCGTAGACAATCTCCTGCAAATTTGTGAAAGGTTGTGATGTGTTTTCATTAGGGCTGTCAATCGAATAAATTATTTAATCTAGATTAATCGCATGATTGTCGTGAGTGATTAATCGCACATTTTTATCTGTTCTATATTTACTTTAACTTTGCACTTTGCAAGTTTTAATACTATAATCAACATGGGCGTAGACAAATATGTGAAAGAGTCAGCAAAGTTCATATTGAGAAAACTCCAGTTTAAGATTGTTTAACCTCCTAAGACCTGGTGTGGACATCACATTTTTTGTTGTTTGTACCATAATACTTAATTCTGTGTAATTGGAAGCTGTTGTACACAAACGGGGACAATTACACTGCTTTATGTTCAAAGAAAAATATTTAGTTATTATATTTATTGGTTTTTCCTAACCCCAAATAGCTGTAAGAAATCTAAAATGTAAGCCAAACCAAAACTCGGGTCTTAGAATATTAAGGTTCAAAACCAACATCTCAGCATCCATACCTTAAAATCCCTGGTAAGACTAATAGATTTGGTGCACACACACAGTCAAAAACAATATAAGTATATGTTCAACTTTTTTCTTTTACTGTTTGATCGTTGAAGATCGTTTTCGAGTCTTGTCGCTCTTAATAACTCTTTAAACATCAATAAAGTCCTGAGCTTTATCTCTCTTTATAACTATTTTAACATCAAGCAAGTCCTGCAATTCATTTTCTAATTCCTGCATGTTGTAAAACCGAAACAAAAATCTCAGACGCGTAAGTGGATAGGCACGCATACTTTGTATTAGTTAAGCATCTCAGAAAACGTACAAAGATAAATTTTGACATTTAATGACTATTTACTGTATATGGGGCGATTCACATTTCACGTCTAAAACCGTGCGGATAACGCAACCATCGGTCGGTTGGTTCTTGTCACATGACCTGTGTGCGCTTGCGGCATTCTGAAAAGTTGAGATGTTTTTAACTCGATGTGAAAAAAAACAGCGCATCACACCACGTGCGCGTCGCAACTGCGCCGCTTCCATTTGAAATGAATTTGAGCACGCACGCAAAAAATGCGAAATGTGAATTACCCCTAATGCTACGTACACACCAAACGCGGGGCGTCGCGTTACTCGCTCTAGATTACTCGCAGGATTTAACTTCGTGTCATGCAAATTTTTTTGCTCGAGTTACATATTTTCAACTTGGGCAAAGACGCGTTTGAGGCGAATAGCGCTTGTTTTCGCTGCCCATATTGCGTCATTTGCATCGCCCCACGCGAGGACGCATCTGATCACGTCTTTGCATTGACTTTGTATGTAATCTACTCGCGCAAATTGTTGAACTCGCGTCTGGTATGAACCCACAGTAAGGCATCTAAATTTATCCAACAATGGGCTAGGTCAAACTGAAATTGTGCATTGCATTAGAGCTGGAATAAAAATCGCCTGCGATTCTCAAGCGGATCTCATCAGTAAAGCCGGTTCGGTGATTAGTAGTAAGTCGGAAAACCTGCTTTCAGATGGAGCGGCATTTACAACACAGAGCCGTATTTCACCGAGAAGCTAGGCAAAATCGTGTACAATATTGGATCTCCCATGATTATGAATGCGATTTTGCTGGCTTCCCAGCTCTACATTGCATTAATCGCACGTTAATAAAATTTGTCTCATTAAAATTAATTTACATTAAAGCGTCAATTTTGACAGCCCTAGTTTTTATTATAAGAGGCATGACACTACATTTCTTCATCATATTAGGAGCTCAGATGCGAAAGCCTCTAAATGTTACCTCTGTAATGATATTAACTGAATGCTCTCGGCAAGTATTATACGGTTATCAAATACTGTCACCTCAAATCCCCTTAATCCCGGCCTCAGGTCATTCAGAAATACCGGTTTGTCCATTATTGGTTTTGTGTATAAATGTATTTTAACTTGTGAATGCAATGCTTGGTCATTTTTCTTATCACTATTCATTATTGAAATGAGTTAAGTTTTCTGTAATGACATGCTGTCATGCTGTGTGTCTTTGTAGACTATGCTCTGGGGAAGGACTGCATCATGCACGGTTACATGCTGAAGCTTGGGAATCCCTTCCTGACACAATGGCAGCGGAGGTATTTTTACCTGTTCCCCAACCGCGTCGAGTGGAGAGGAGAAGGAGAATCCAGGGTATGTGTCTATTGCCCCGTTTACACCTGGTATTGAGATGCATTTCGTGATGTCTGTTCGTATAAATTGTTATTAAAGGGATTTTTTGAGTATGAGTATTGCCTGTCTGTCCTTACACTGTAGGAGCATTGGATAAAAACGTTAAAAAAATGTAAATTAAAGGTGAGTCTGGTCTGTTTTAGATAATCCTCCTCTCCTTCACCTAGAGTAACTCGAAAAAATATCATAACCTGAAATGTGCTAGGAGATGAGGAATCACATTAGCCATTAGCATGCGTCATAGTTAATCATAGGTAGTCCTCAACCTCGTTCCACAATTCCCATCGTGACGTAGCTTCGCCTACAGCCTGGATGTTTAAGTGATGCAATGAACCATTTAGATTCCCACCTTTTATTTTTTTCCACCTCTAAACCGGATCCCAGTCTTTCCCTCTGGAGGAAGTGATTGCGCACTGATCTCTGTTATGCAGAAGTAGGTCACTGCAGGTTCCCTGGGAACAGATCATTTCTGGCCTGATCTGTAACTAAGATTAAGACGTGAAGATTTCATCGGCTTTCTTGGATTTTAACTCCTCAATGATTCGTGTAATCCGATTGGTAAATGTGCTACTGTCTGGCATCGTGTGATGGTGAAGCAAATCCATTGGACTTTAAACTTGACTAGAATGCTGCGGTTCTTGTTTCGTACTCAAATTATTGCCAGTGAAGCTAATCTCCCATTGTTTTCTGTAGACATGCATGATTTATTTATTATTGTATCAATATTAAGACAATACAGGCTGTTGCAGTTGATGTGTCTGTCTGGTTAGGCTAGTTTTGAAAAAATATAAGAGGATACTTTGTAAAAAAAAAAAATGTGCAAAAGTGTTAGGTGTGTGATAGTCCCATACGGGTCCCAGCGAGCAAGCCCCAAACAAGTCAAGACACGGCAGAGCTCACTGTTAAATGCATGATGTTACACAACACAAATCAGAGTTTAGTTGTTTACGTTTTCCCGTGTTAATATTTGTGACCCTTTCTGTGAAATCCATGCTGAAGTTTTAATCCAGGCTAAAGTTGTTTGTGAGATTAGGAGCCTCAACGTTTGATTTCACTTTTTGATTTGATTTAAGTTTTAATGATTTAACTCAGTCAATATTAAAGATATCAAAGTTATATTTTCACATAATGTTCTTTACATTATGTACGATGATTTTATGCAGAAAACAATCAATCTCAAAAAATGACTTTAGCTGGGTTTTCGCAGACTGGGTCACGTTAAATTTAAAGGAATAGTTCACTTTAAAACGAACTTTCATGATAATTTACTTACCCCCATGTCATCCAAAATGTCATGTCTTTCTTTAGTCAAAAATAAATTAAGGTTTTTGAGGAAAACATTCTAGGATTTTTCTCCATTTATAGTGCACTTCAGTTGGGTTAAAACTGTTGAAGTGTTGTTGCAGTTTCAATTCAGCTTCAAAGGGCTCCCCAGCCGAGGAATAAAGGTGCAGTGTGTAATTTTCAGAAGGATCTTTTGACAGAAATGCAATATAATATATAAAACTACATTATCATGGGTGTATAAAGACTTTTTTATAATGAATCATTATGTTTTTATTACCTTACAATAAGATGTTTTTATCTACATGCACGAGGGTCCCCTTACGTGGAAGTCGCCATTTTGTGCCACCACGTTTCTGCAGAAGCCCTTAACAGACAAACATTTTTGTCTCCGAACATGACATGTTTTTCCGGTGGCGGCTACTGTAGCTTCTCTGTGTTTCGAAAGCGAGGGGTAATAAGTTGCTGAGCCATTGTTTGCCATTTGCAACCTCACCACTAGATGCCGCTAAAATTTACACACTGCACCTTTTAACATCTTATCTAGCGAAGCGATTGTTAATTAAAAAAAATAAATGATACCTACCGTATATAAATTTTCCGGACTATAAGCCGCATCGTTTTTAAAAAATGTGTCTTTAAGACAAAATAACATATATAAGTTGCGGTGGACTATACAGCGTGTTTATTTAGAAAATTATTTCACAAAATCCAAGCCGAAGAACAGACATTTAATCTGGAAAGGCAAGTTATTCAACTAAACAATAGCAGACAGAACAGCAGGCTGAATAGGTATCTGTAAGTTAAAGATATATTATTAGTTATTTAAACGATAAACCATAGCTGGAAGGTTGAATAGGCTAAATTAACTGAACAAGCCAACTAGCGTGAAGTTCACACTTCATTCCACATTACAGAATTCATTGAATTACATAAATACAGGAGCGGCATATAGCGGCATCTCGCGACTGTAGACGGTAATGATGTCTCTTGCCTCATAAATGTAAAAATTATTTAATATTGAGCACCAGCCAAATTATGAAAAAAACATGGCTTATAGACCGAAAATATACGGTATATGTATGTATTTCACTGGCTTTGCGATGCACGTCCTCGACTTCATGCATTACATAGTGATTTTGGAAAGGTCACACTTTGTGTTGGCGGAAGTACAGATCAAGTGTTACGTCGAAAGTGCAAAGATGAAGGCTTTTAAAAAGAAATAAATAAAATGTAAAACAACGATTTCGGATGATTTTTTTAGTTGGAGGAGAAAATGAGACTATTTCTGCCTACGCCACGCGTGACCTTTCCAACGTCAGTACGTAATTTGTGAAATCATGACACCCGTTGCAGAGCAAGAGAGTATTTGTGGTTTAAAATTGTGTGTGTATATAAGGGCTGCAACAACTAATCGATAAAATCAATAATAATCGATTATGAAACTACTATGTTCTACACTTGTACACGTAAATACCCTAATTTAGTGCCTTATTTAGCTATAATAAGTAAAAAATATCTAATGTACTAAATATGTAGGTTTTATCCGATTAGGCAATTAATCAAATAAAACGGTCACCCGATTAATCAATTATAAAATAATCGTTAGTTACAGCCCTAATATTTATTCATTAACAAGTTACAGATTCGTTAGATGAGACCTATATTCCTCAGTTGGGATCATGTAGAGCCCTTTGAAGAAGCATTAGGGGCGGTTCACATTTCATGTCTAAATCCGCGACCGTCTGTTGGTTCTTGTCACATGACCTGCGGTGCGCTTATGGCATTCTAGAAAGTTGAAATGTTTTTAACTCACTGCGGTGCGGACGCGCCTGGAAAAAACGAGCGTGTCGCGACCGTGTCCCTTTCATTACGAGCGCACATACCGAGCCTACATTTGAAATAACGAACTTGAGTGCGCAAAAGACGAGAAATTTTAATCGCCCCTTAACTCTTTCACCGCCAGCGTTTTTAAAAAAAGTTGCAAGCCAGCGCCAGCGTTTTTCATGATTTTCACCAAAGTTTAATGCCTTCCAGAAAATGTTCTTCTTTAAATATATAAACATACAATATACCAAATGAAAGAACAGACCCTCTGCTTTCAAAAAAAAAAAAAACGTTTCATCCTACATTCAGTGGTTCTTTTGTAATCAGCTTTTGAATATGGGTAGCTTTCTGCAAAAAACACCACAATTTGAGAAAAAAGAGATAATTCCATTTTTGTGACGGACTTTTCATAGAGATCCCATTCAGAGCGATCTTTAAAACAGACACGGATATGCAGCCGCTTGCCATAGGGCAATACTTCCGGGTTTAAAAAGTTGCGGAAGGGTGCCACCTGGTGGATAATAGCGGTATTGCGGAAAGACGGAAAATCTCGTCATTGGCAGGGAAGCGTTTTCTCTTAATTGACGAGATATCTTGTCAATGGCGGTGAAAGAGTTAGAAGTGCAATTCGGACTTTCAGCTGTTATACCCCATTGAAGTGGACTATGTAGAAAATTCCTGAAATGTTTTCCTCAAAAACCATAATTTCTTTTTGATTGAGAAAAGAAAGACATGAACATCTTAAATGATGTAGGGGTGAGTAAATTTTAGTGTGTTAAGTAATCTGTGGTCACATGGTTACCACTGCAGTTTTACAGATTTATAGTCAGAATTTAGAAGTGGAGTGACTTCCATTTCTCCTTCAGTCTTATGAGAATCAAATATCCAAGTTCAGACAGACAGTCTGACAGCAAGAGCGTTTCTTTTATCATCACCGAGTTCATTGTCATCTCCTTTTTGCGCCCCAGACGACCTCTAGAAGTTCTTCTACAATGCAAAACCCAAGCTGATGAAAGCTCACAGTTATCGTGTCTTGTTCCTACCCAAGTAGGATAGTCTGTGACGAGACTCTCAGAGGGATCGGCTAATTAGTTTTGTTCTCCCCCTAGCAAAACCTTCTGACCATGGAGCAGATCGTGACTGTGGAGGAGACACAGATCAAGGACAAAAAGTGCATCCTGCTGAGGATCAAAGGAGGGAAGCAGTTTGTCCTGCAGTGCGAGGTGGGCCGCTTTCTGTTTGTGTCACTCGTGAAAAAAGCTTTCTCTGTTTTAGACCCTAGAGAATAGTCTTTTTTCTAAGAAAACATCCTACTTTAGTTTGGCATCTTACAACATGAAATCAGTTTTTAAAAAACATTAAAAACACCAAAGAAATTACACAGCAACACATTTCCTTTTGGAAAATAAAATGTTTAAAACCACCTCCAAATTTACGATACCTTAAAATGCTGGCAATTGCTAGGATTATTTTTACTCCTGATTTATTGTATCATTTAGACGCTTCACTTTTTTTGAAAATATGCTCGTTTTCCAGCTCCCCTAGAGTTAAACATTTGATTCTTACCATTTTGGAATCCATTCAGCTGATCTCCGGGTCTGGCGGTACCACTGTTAGCATAGCTTAGCATAATTCATTGAATCTGATTAGACCATTAGCATCGCGCTCAAAAATAGTTACATTGTGTACTAAGGCACTTTTGGGCACTGCACAATGATATTACGCAGTGTCCGAAAATAGTCCCCAGCTATTGAAAGTTACCAAGGGGACTGTTTTCGGGGCACTGCGTAATATAATTGCGCCTCCTGGAGCCATGTTACGGCAGCAAAGTCCTTGATTATTACACCGGAATAAGAGTATAGTTTCTAACCATATCTGCCTAGAAAATCACAACGTCGGTCTTGTCGGTCTTAGTACACGATGTAACTACAGAAGAGTTAAGTTTTAAATAGGAAAAATATCGAAACGCTTTCGTTATTTTTGAGCGTGATGCTAATGGTCTAATCAGATTCAATGGATTATGCTAAGCAATGCTAACAGTGGTACCGCCAGACCTGGAGATCAGCTGAATGGATTCCAAAACGGTAAAAATAACATTTTTAACTCTAGGGGAGCTGGAAAATGAGAATATTTCCAAAAAAGTGGAATGTGGAGTAAACTTGTCAATTAAGAGAAAATGCTTCCCTGTCAATGACGAGTTTTTACGGCAATGCATTTTCCACTATTATCCACTAGGTGGCACTCTTATACATCTTATAAAACACTTAAAGGGATAGTTCACCCAAAAATGAAAATAATGTCATTAATGACATTCGTCATGTCGTTCCAAACTCGTAAGATATCCGTTTATCTTCAGAACACAGTTTAAGATTATAATAAATATATAATAAATAATACATTTAGATTATTCATTTTATATTTAGTCCGAGAGCTTGTTGACCCTTCATTGAAAATTTACGTACGGTATACTGTCCATGTCCAGAAAGGTAATAAAAACATCATCAAAGTAGTCCATGTGACATCAGTGGGTCAGTTAGAATGTGTTGAAGCATCGAAAATACATTTTGGTCCAAAAATAACAAAAATTATGACTTTATTCAGCATTGTCTTCTCTTCGGCGTCTGTTGTGAAGTGCATGCGCGAGACTAAAGTCACGTGACTGCAGTGACGTGGATGATGTGTTATCCTCAGACATGTTTGCAAAGTTTTTTTCAAACTTACATAGTGGGTCTCCCTCAGACTGTAAACGAAGCCCGGGCACAAAAAAAACAGCTGGGGCGCACCAGATAACACGTCAGCCACGTCACTGCAGTCACGTGACTTAAGTCTCGCTCATGCACTTCACAACAGACGCGGAAGAAAAGATAATGCTGAATAAAGTCGTAATTTTTGTTATTTTTGGACCAATATGTCTTTTTGATGCTTCAACACATTCTAACTGACCCACTGATGTCACATGGACTACTTTGATGATGTTTTTATTACCTTTCTGGACATGGACAATATACTGTACATAGATTTTCAATGAAGGCTCACCAAGCTCTCGGACTAAATATTAAACATCTTAAACTGTGTTCAGAAGATAAACAGAGGTCTTACGAGTTTGGAACGACATGAGGGTGAATCATTTATGACAATATTTTCATTTTTGGGTGAACTATCCCTTTAAGCATCCACTGATCAAAAAAAGTGTTTGTTTTAATCATCGCTTTGATGTATTGTATGTTTACATTTAAAAAAGTAATTTTTTTGGAAGGCATTAAACTTTTGTGAAAATCATAAATGCTTGCGCTGGCAACTTTTTATTTAAATGCTGCGGGGAAAGAGTTAATAAAATTAATTAAACAGGAAAAAATTTATAATCCTTATTTGTCTTTTTCCACAGAGCGACCCAGAGTTTGTTCAATGGAAGAAGGAACTCACAGAAGCGTTCACCGAAGCCCAAAAGCTGCTGCGTCGTGCTCCCAAAGTCATCGGCAAGGGACGATCCAACGTGTTGGAGCTTTCCAAACCTCCGCTCACCCACCGCAACAGCAACGGCCTGTGAGCCGCCCCCCGTCCCAGCCACCCTTCATCACCACGTCTCTCCATCCTCTTCATCAACACGCACTCACACTCTCTCCATCATCCAGCATCATTAAGCTTCCCAACAAACATCCAAAGACGCAGTTGTTTTTTTGGAAGGTTCTGCTGGATTTGTACACTGCTGTTTCTCAATCATACACATGCATATACATAGTTTCTGCAACTTGACACGCTGGGGTGATCAACACTCCAGGATAACATTAAAAAACAATTTTGCTGAGGACGTTGTTTTGACAGGGACCAGTGGTGGTGCAGGCTGGGATACTGCACCCCTTTACCGAGCACATCACTCTTTTCCTCTGACGCTTTCTTACATTGCAAGAACTTAAAGTCTTTGTCGTGAAGTTCAAGAACGCAACGAGTGTCCGTTTGAAATCTCTTTACCCGTGCAAAAGAGCTGGACGGTATCCGTACCTTCACTCCGGGAGAGCCAAAACCTGAAACGATCTCTCACAAGACGATGGATTTAAAGATATCACTCCTGTTGTCTTCTCACACCATTCGTAAACCGGTTGCCGCCACTCTCTGTCGGCTGCATGGGCATGCGTGGGCTCGCCTGCCTTGCATTTCTTGCTAAACGGGACAATGGTATCACTTAACCCCCCTCTCCTGTACTCATAAAGACTTCCTTAATACTCACCGTTGGGTTGAATGAACAGAGATGTAACAGTGCACGTTTGCGAATGTAAAAATTGGAGTGTTTATTTTTTTCCCCGTTTTTTGGTGCTCGCGGTAAAGACCAAATTCAGTTGGACGTGGCGATGCAAAAAGGCGTCGTCGCTTTAAAAAAGAAGAAATGGCTGGATGTTGTCACCATGAGGAATTGCTTTTCTTTCACCTTGAATGTATTTTTTTTCTTCGTCTTGTGTTTTCGTTTGCGAACGGATCGATTACGCTGCTTGAAAATGGGACGGAGCCAGAGGGACGTTCACGAAGACACGCCCCCCAACTTTTAACCCCATGCCATCCCTTAAACTCAGTGCAAAAAGTGCCAATGAAAATGTAACGTTAAACTTGAGACACCTGTGACTTTTTCACGCCAGGCCGGCTTCAGGTCACACTGTGGATATATCACCCATGTGATTGGACGCAAAAACAGTGTTGGAAACTGCACAGATTTGTCCAATCGCTCGAATGACTTTGAACTCTGAGCAGGAGCCCCGATGGATGCCAGCGGACGGTTGATGGTGCATGATGTCTCGGAGGAAAAATATGCGACGGCAGCGTCCTTGGAGTCTTACTGTATATAAGAACCGATCCTTTCTCTGTGCATCTCCAGTATAATCTTCTTGACAATGTTTGCATATATGGCAAAATCTCTGTCTGCCTGTCTGTGTTCGTCCCTGTGTCTCAGCTTAGGGGCCGGCGGGGTGGGCGGGTTCACGTTTGTCAATCATCGTTCACGTGCATACGGAACCGTGCGTCCGTATCCTTCGTCGGACAGCGCGAGAGCGGAAATTGAAAGACTTATCTCATAATGAGGTGTTTCATTATGCCAGTCCTTCTGAAGGTGAGATGTGCGACACGTCATCGCCGTTATCCATTCACAGGCAGACAGACTGTTATTCAGAGACAGGTGCGAGATCAGGCGTTGAAGGTAGGATGCTTGCATGCACAATGTGTTCAGAAAGGCGGGCTGCTTGGATTGCAGAAGAGACAACTTTAAACCATTCGTTGTAAGGCTTGATTTGGATATAGTTTCAATTTTTATATTGTTTTGAATGTGATGCATAATGCAGATTTCTATAGATTACATATTTTTGGAGTATGTTATGTGCATTTATTTTGATCTTTTTTTTTATTGAGAAACAAGCACAGGTTAACAGGCATGAGATGATTTTAAAGAAGTTGTTTTTCTTCATGTATTCAGGTTATTTTTCATGCAGTAATTTTCTTTTCTACGACTCCTATCCGTGCATTTCGAGGCCGATCGTATTTTTGTTTTTTTTTGTAGCCTCAAGGTGCCATCCTGAGGATGTTCAGTGCCGTTCGACGGTTATCATTGAAATATTATCGCTGCACTTCACGTTTCACGAGCTGGCGAAAAATGTGCCAAACGACTATAGGAGACCTGAACCTATTCCCTTGCCAGCTCCAAAATTGGTACGTTTTTCCAAACAAACATTTTTTTGGGGGAAAGGGTACAAAATGTGGAATTCAGGTGACGTACCGTAACCGTTGATGATACAACTCAAAGCGGCCACATGCGGTATTGCTTACCGAGCGCGAATTTGCCTGTTTTTCAAAAGGGGTGGCACTTTCGTCAGTCCTAAACATCCATGTTTTATTCAGGGGTTATTTTAATGTTTTTCATTCACTTCATCAGTGTTTGCTTTATTCGATCGCTTGCGTGTCTGTTCCGTAGCGGTGAATTTGTCTGGCGAGCGGCGGTTTGCGAAATAGTCGGCGAAATGGAAAGTGCTAAATAGGAAAAAAACGAAAAACAAACTATCAAAAATCTAAGTATATATGTGTATATGAAATAAAACAAATGAGCTTAGATTTATTTAAAAGATTTTACGATGTAGAAACAAAATTGAGACGGGAAGGGATCGGGTTCGATGTTCAACTATTTGTTGTGAAGAATCTGCTCAGATCTTGCACATAAAAGTTTAGATATTGTACCTACGAGTTACAGATTATTATTTTTGTTTGTTTAATACAGGACTCTCTTGCTCTCTTTCATATTTATTGTCTGGTCGGGGAGCTGCGCAGCCCCTCTGTGCGTGGGTTTATCAAAGGCACGGAGCTGTCGAGAGACCCGGGTTTACAGTCGACCCAAACTCTTTTTCATGTGCCACAAACAAACGCAAATACTACTGTCTGGGGTTGTTACCGTTAAGGTTATGATGATGATGATGATAATTGTTGATAATATTATTCAATGAATGATAATTGTTATTAAAATTTTCTTTTTCCAGAACGACTAGGAACATGTGTGTTGGACTGCTTATAAAATCAGTTCAGAAATAAAAGCCCCTTTTTTCGTGTTGCCCCGTCTGTTGTCTCCATGCTTGGTGTCTTTTTTGATATAAAGCTTCTTTAAATTGTATTTATTTCTTATTTTGTCAATATATCAGGATCAAGAACAATGAACAGAAACTGGTTATTTTAGGCACATTATACTTACATCATTAATTTAGTAATTTAAAAGCTTAAATGATTATACAGATTTATTTTCACCATGTATTGTCATATATTTCTGTCAATATACACCTGTCACTGGTGCAGTACCCTTTAAAAAGGTCCTAATAAGCACCATTTTGGGTACAGATATGTATACATTTGGTACCAATGTGTACCTTTTGAGTTATTAATATCTACTCTTAAGGTGCAAAGGTGTACTTTTTGAAACCACTTCAGTAACCGTTACACCCTAAAAGTGTTGTGTTTAACCCAGCACTGGGTCATAAAGGGACAAGACCTGCCCCTTGGGTTGTATTTGAACCTTTGCTGAATTGTTGGGTCAAATATAAACATTTCCTGTGCAGGGTTTCTTTAAAATCCTTGAAAGTTTGTGAATTTGGGGGGGAAATTCAAGGCCCTGGGAAGTTTTTGAAAATATACATGCAGGTCATTGAAAGTGCTTGAATCTATTATATGCAAGAAGTTTTCTGGGAAAAAAAATCCATATTATTCCCTGTGTAGTGTAGGATAATATCATAAAAATTCTAGACTTTTTAAGCACACGTGCTAAACTGTTTGCTGTAAATGCTTACATCTTCTGTATGCGAATGTTAATTCATACCTAAATGCTTTTTTGCATAGTTGTGTTTGAAAACGTCTCGGGTTACGTATGTAACTGTTGTTCCCTGAAGGGAACGAGACGCTGCGTCTCCCTTGCCATACTTCCTGGGTCCCTGTAACACCGTCTTCGGCAATATTTCAAATAGCGTTATACTTCCTGGCTCCAGCGTCACCCTGTCTTTGTCGTTAAGCCTCACTATTGGTTAAATTTGATAAACACATTCAGACGCACTTACTCCTGGAGGCGTCCCCAAAGTGTCACCGCAGTGACGCAGTGCGAGTTCCCTCAAAAGGGAACTGTAACAATGTATCTTAAAAGATAACACGATGTAATCTTGCTCTCACTTGAAATGTGTCCCCACATTTAGTCCTTGAATTTGAGGGTATTGGGGGTACCTTAAAAGGCTTGAATTTGAAGTTATCTAAAGTGTTGGAACCCTGCCTGTGTTCATTTAACCCAACGGCTCTGTTCAATCCCTTTTTGACCCAGGGCTGGGTTGAAAATAAGTGCAATGTTATCTGATTCAAATATCTTTTGTCAGTATATCTATTTTGTTTTACATTTTCAGCGTTTTTTAAAGCGAAAAATATTCAACTTTGGGTGAAAAGCTCAGCTTGTCAAATGTCAGTGCTCACATGGCCGTCCAATCACAGTGGAGGAGAGGCGGGACTAATATCACAACAACTAACCAACGCATTGTACAACAACTGATAAACAAAGCACTCAGCTGAAGCAAGTTGGCAGTTGGCTAAAATAAAGCTTTGGTGTGCACGCCCCCTTAGTGCTCCTTTGTGAAGTGAACACAAGGCGCTGCTCATTTGCTGAACATAAGGTTCTGGATAGGGTGTAGGAATGTATAAAGGTGTGAAAGAACAATGCCTAAATGTAAATGTTTGAGGTACCTTACTTTAAGAACACCTTGTACTGACTGTTTTTTTTGTCTCAATATGCACACCAGTTATATTTTTAAGAAATTTTGTTTGTAAAAATTACTTAAATGTCCTTCTAACTAAGTCCTGGATTAATCTCAAACCTGTTTGGAAATAGTGTACAAAATGTTATTTTCATCCTAAAATTGGGTCAAAAAGGGATAAGGCCAACCTGCTGGGTTCTAATTTAACCTATGCCAGGTTGTTAAAACTAATTGTTGGGACAAACATAAATATTTTCTGGGTTAATTTAACCCAACTACTGGGTTTGTCCCTTTTTGACCCAACACTGGGTTTTTTTTAGAGCAGTGTTTCCCATCCAGGGGACCAGGGCCCACAGGCGGGACTTCCAAGGGGCCTCAAGATGACTTAAAATAATAAAGAATTGGACAAAACAAGCATAAAATTTTTTTTGGCCATTTTAGTAGGGAATATACATCTGTCTAGTCATTTAAAGCTCTAGTTAATTTAATTTGGAAAAAATAAGTGGGGGGGCTTCAAATATTGTTGTGGGTAACTAGGGGGCCTTGAAGTGAAAAAGGTTCCTAGATCTGTTGTCAATTAATCTTTTCTGGTGAATATCTTCATAATTTTTTTATCGAAATGTATTAGGTTCTCTTAAAGGACAAGTTCAGTATTTTACATTTAAAGCCCTGTTTTTAGATTGTTTATGATTAAATAGAACGGTTTTGACTGAAATTTGGACATATGATGCTGCCCCGAGAATTTTCGGGTATTTGTTGTATCACCTCACACCTCTACAATGGCTGAATAGGTGCACAGGAAAAATCCTTCCTAAAATGCATTAAACGTTCGTTTACAAAGACGTGAAACTCACCGAGTGGTCAGGGGTGTTCACTGATATGCTCACACAAAAATCGCTGCAAAACATGCTTTCCAACAGGTGTTTTAGCATTCGTTGTAAACTTGTGGACCTATTTTTCCAAACGCCTCACACCCGTATATTCTTCTGTTGAGAGCTTGAATAATAGACACTCCAGCCCAGTTGGTGGCGATAATCCGCCTTTGCCAATTGCAAGAATAGAAACAAAGTTCCCGGCGCGGAGTAATACCGTACCTCACAGCACATCTAATACAAGTCAATGGAGTTGGACAAAAACTACGATAAAACCTGTTGGAAAGCATCTTTTGCAGCGATGTTTTTGTGTGAGCATATCAGTGAACACCCCTGACCACTCGGTGAGTTTCACGTCTTTGTAAATGAAAGTTTAATGCATTTTAGAAATGATTGTTCCAGTGCACCTATAAAGCCATTATAGAGGTGGGGGGTAATACAACAAACACCCGAAAATTCTCGGGCCAGCGTCATATGTCGAAATTTCAGTCAAAACCGTTCTATTTCATCATAAACAATCTAAAAACAGGGCTTTAAGTGTAAAATACTGAACTTGTACTTTAAAGGTAGTCTTTTTCACCAAGATCTTAAATTCCTATGATGTGTCAACCCCTTCATCCTTTTTACCATTTAAACAATTCCCATGTAAAGTACATACATCTTTTAGGGGTGCAGTTGCAGTTTTTGTTTAGTTTTAAAATGTCCAATGCTTTTCTGCATTTGATGCACCACTTGCATCTTGCCTATATCATGGTTCAGCACTTTTTATTAAAAGGGACATATCGTGAACAACCCAGTAACTTAGTTTTGGTAAACCATTCTCTGCAAGCATGTGGCTCCCCTTGTGATGTCAGAAGGGGATCTTAGTTGGCACTGCCGTTTAGCGCAGAGAGAAAGAAAAATTAAAAGCAGAATTGAGTTTTAATTTCAATAAACCACCATTATGGTGATCAGTGTTTGCATTAGCAACTCATTTGCATTTTAAAGGACACACCCAAAAATGACACGTTTTTACTAACACCTATAAAGTGGCAATTTTAATATGTTATAATAAATTATCTGTAGGGTTTTTTGAGCTAAAACTTCACAAACGTACATCTTAAAAAAGTCTTGTGAAAGTTTTTGTCATGAGATTAAGTGAGGACACAACTTATTTTATAGCAGAAAATGAAAATGAAATTTCAGATCACCTGAGGTCAAGATGCAAGTTTATATTATAATGATGTCATTAATTTCCCATCGTAACTTCATCCAGTCTTCATAAAAATTGATATATGTCTTGCCTTCGGTGATTTCATCCCTCTTTTAATGTGTTTTTCATCTCTCTCTTTTTTTCTCTCTCTCTCTCTCTCTCTCTCCCCTTCACCTCCTCACTCTCACAGCTGAGTCTGTCCATCAAATTCAGATGGCAGCCATTAGGAGATCTGTGGTTAGTTGACCTGTCTTCTTTGTCGAACTGTTTTGGTTATATCACGGTGTATTTTTAAGAAAGGGTTGTTCAGGTCTTCAAATGATGTACATCAGTACAAATCAAATTGAAAATATCTCTAACTTTTTCAGCACGTGTCTAGAGATCTTCCAGTGGCAAAGTGTTTCCCAAACAGGGTAGTGTCCCACCTCCTCTTATACTGCTGGATATTTATAGCGTAGTCTTGTGTTAACTCAGCTGCTATGCTTATCTGTGTGTGTGTGTGTGTGTTTGCGCATGGCTGTCTGTGTCACTCTTATTTCAGATTTCAGCTTCACACACAGTGAGACTGTGCGCCTTGCGTTTGGCCTCTTAGTTTTTGGGAGTTTCACACATATTAAAAACTCACCGGATATATTTTTCCACTCTGTAGAGGAAGCCATCTCAAGGTACGCCAACTTCTTTTTCTTCTTACCACCCAAATATATCCGTTTCTTTTGTCGATTCCTTGATTTATTTATAGGTCCCAGACCCTTAGATATCCAGAGATCCTAAATTCCCACTGTTGTTGCCTGGCAGCTCTCTACACAAAAATAAGGCACTGAGTTTGACATTGGCCTGTTTGTCGATCATGTCGAGCGTTGGTTTGGTTAAGGGCACTACTGGTAAATTAAAGGCCTTCTGTCAGATCGTCGGGATATTTCATGACCAGAGCTGACTCCAGCTGAAATCTGAGATCTTGTCTACAAGGATCATTTTCAGCCACTGACTAATTTGTTTTGTTGTTTGCTCTGTAATGTCGGTGTGAACTCTATTCTGTTAGTCGGGCGTTTAGATTTGACAAAAAGTGAAATGCATGGTTTCAGTTCATTTATCTTTAGATGTTCCGTTGGAAAAACGTTTGCGTGCATTTGTATAAATGAATTGATCTACAAGATTAAAGTGAGCATTCATTATTTAGAAAAGGTGGTAATACCACGACATGTAAGATATGATATTCAAAGACTGCATGGTGTTTACATTATTCATCAACAACAACAAAATGATTGCAGGGTTTCCACACCATTTTTCATGTTTTTATTTATTAAAAACAGCTTTCAGCCAATCAATATTTATAAAAAAAACAACAATGGGTCTCATTCACTAAGCATGCGTACGCACAAATTTGTTCGGTCGTTTTAACTTACAAATCATGATTCAACAAAAACTTTCATACTAAAATTTATTTGAAATGTATGCAAAAATGTAGGAACAACTTAGACCACACGTACGCATATATAAAAAAATATATCACATATATATCACATATATGGGTCATTCTACAGAAACGTCCACTTTTGGTATGGCAAGAGGTCTTAAAATTGATTTCTTTTTCTAACATTTAAACTTAGACCACATTATGAGATTACTCTTTGACTTTATGAGTACACATTAATGAATGATTTTTTATTTTTTTGTGTGCATGTACTTAAAGACTGCATACACCATTTGTTTTGATCACTGGTGTTACCTTGCTTCTTAAGCAATATTAAAATTGTTTATGAAATATATTTTTTTTTCAGCTTTAAAGCTTAATTCTTAAGTGTAGCAGAATTCAATGAATTAAAAATTATCATCATGTCACATGTGAAAGATTTTATTTAATGTAAAAGAAAAAAACACAGTAACACCAGTGACACAACAAATCACCAGTCACTGGTGTTACTGATCTTAACTGCTGTTGCCCATAAGGAAGGTAACACCAGTGACAGTAACACCAGTGACAATTTTTATGAAAATTTTACAAAATTGCTGCAGCAAAGTATCAAACCACATGTTGTCAATCATCGTATACTCACTAAATTAAGTAGTTTAATCCATTTGTATTCTTGTGTTTTGCCATTCCCAAACAATAAAGGAGGTCATACCAGTGACTTAAACTAAAAGCTTCATATGAAATCATGAGATAAATGAGAAGATTTCTGATAACTGAAAAGAGACAGTGGACTTATATGGTCAGCAGTTAAGATCAGTAACACCAGTGACTGGTGATTTGTTGCGTCACTGGTGTTACTGTGTTTTTTTCTTTTACATTAAATAAAATCTTTCACATGTGACATGATGATAATTTTAAATTTATTGAATTCTGCTACACTTAAGAATTAAGCTTTAAAGCTGAAAAAATATATTTCTCTTCATAGATCTCCAGGAAAGTGAAAAAAGGCAGTCAAGTGATGTCATCAATGTGATTTTTATTTAACAATAAGAGCTTTTTTAAATGGTAACACCAGTGACACAACTCCAGGGGACCACTACTTTCATTATATATTTTATCATATTTATTTAGCATTTTGTTTTTTAATGTAGTTTATATCATATATTTGATAGTTATGGACATTATTGTATTTTAAATGGAAGAAAACGCTGTTTTGATCTCAAAATAAAGCATTTTCTCTCTGTACATGACTGTGGGGACGAGCACATCTGTGGTGCTTGGAATTCGAATTAATGAATAAAAATCAAATATTGCTACATTGATGGCTCAAGAAGGTGTAATTGTTCAAATAACATATTGTTTCATTTTAAGAAAAAATAAAATTTCCGTAGAATGACCCATATATTATAGGGTTCCTCTTTCCTTGTTCATGATTATTGCACAAATGTGGTCTAAGTTGTTTTTACGTTTTTGCAAACATTTAGCAGACGTTTTTGTTGAATCATGATTTGTAAGTTAAAACGTCCGTACGCACATTTTATGAACAAATTTGTGCATACGCATGCTTACTGAATGAGACCCACTGTTTTACTGAAAAGTTTAGGGGAACATAAGTGCTAAAACTGAAGTTTCGTATGTAATATGGTGTAAAATGTTACCTATTGCATTTTATCTGTACAGATGTGTATTTTGCTTTCTTGTAAACATGTAGAGCTCTCATGCTGATGCAAACACGACGTCCCGCCTGCTTTGTGGTTCAGCAATGACCTGCATTGCCGACCACCTTTATTCTCATCTCTATTTCATTTTTCAATCAACAGCTTATGCACAAAGAGATATTTTGTTTTAAGATAATCTCGCAGCAGGGTGGCTAGTGAACACTGTTGTTTTCATCTGCGGGCTAATTTGCATAAAGCATCACAACATGGGTGCCTACTGATGACCAAATGTTTTCTGCTTTACTTGTGCGCAAACAAAATCCAGATCTTGTTAAATGAAAACGTGCAAGAAATGCGTAAAGAGAATAAACCATTTCTTAGAACGATTTTTGCGTTTTTTAAAGGGGACATTTCACAAGACTTTTTCAAAATAAATCTTTGGTGTCCCCAGATTACATTATGTGAAGTTTCAGCTCAAAATACCATATAGATAATTTATTATAACGTAAAAATTGTGTTATAAATATTGTAATCTTAGCACATGAAAAAAGTCAGATTTTCATGATATGTTCCCTTTATTTTATTTATTTATTTTTTGTTAATGTAATGTACATTTAAGCATGCATCAAAGCCAGCCTGATATCACAGGAATGTGTACATATTTTATTTTAATTCGTACAACGTAACATTTGATTATCATAAAAACAATAAAGGAACCTAACCTTAACGTCACAGGGGTGAAAGCAAATCGTACTAAAATGTACGACTGGTCACCAGAATTCACCAGACTTGAATCTTGGTATTTAAAGTGCGAAATATCTTCGCACAAGCTTGCGTTTTCAGTTTGATACATTTGCATGCGTATGAATGTAAGTCAATGGAACGAAAAGTGTAGTGTGACCGCTTCTTTAGCCACCTCGTAAAATACGTATGAGATTGCGTTGATCAAAGCAGGATTTGTTTACTTGTGCTAATGTAGTTTAAAACCAAATCATTAGCTGAATTGCGTCACTGTATAAAAGTAACGTTTTCACACTACACTAATGAAAACAAGGTTCATTTTCATTCAAATAATTTTAAAACATCTTAAATATTCATGCAAAATATGATGCAGATGCTTTCACTCCAGTTCTGATTCTCACATTTTCTCTCCCTTTCTCCATCGGCAGGTCCACAGTGTCACTGTGTCCATTTCTGCTTCCTGTTGTGTCCTCCCCATCAGACCTGACCAAGTTTTTCTCATCTGGTCCTGAACCCCTCACCCCATCATGGCGCTCTCCTCACGCTTAAAACTCTGGGAACAGAAGGGAGGTGCAGAGCGGCTTTTTTGACCTGATCTTAACCCAACTAACACTGCTGTTTCACTTCAATATCAAAACAGTTAAACCATTAAAATACTTTTGTTAAGTAGTGTTAAAGGAGCACGCCCACTATTTGGGAATTTAGCTTATTCACCGTATCCCCCAGAGTTAGATACGTCCACACATACCTTTCTCATCTCCGTGCGTGCTGTAACTCTGTCTGACGCAGCCCCCGCTAGCTTAGCTTAGCACAAAGACTAAAAGTGAATGGCTCCAGCTAGCATACTGCTCCCAATACGTGACAAAATAACACCAACATTTTCCTATTTATGTGTTGTGATTTGTATAGTCACAGTGTGTACAAATAACAAGGTGATATGAGACACAGTCATCTTTTAACAGTATATATACTGGGAACTATATTCTTAGAAGGCGAAGCACTGCTACTTTGCTCGCAGCACCCGAGAAGCCCCCTGGTGAGGAGCAGAGAGTTCAGTCAGAGTTGTGTATTTTGTCACGTATTGGGAGCGGTATGCTAGCTGGAGCCATTCACTTCCAGTCTTTGTGCTAAGCTAAGCTAGCGGGGGCTGCGTCTGACAGAGTTACAGCACGCACTGAGATGAGTAAGGTATGTGTGGACTTATCTAACTCTGGGGGATACAGTGAATAAGCTAAAGTCCCAAAATGTGGGTGTGTTCCTTTAAAAAGACAAATTCCTCAATGGCAGATTTTAGTGAGATTATTATAATATTCAGTCTTGTCTTATTTGTTATTCTGTTCCTGTAGCTCAGTTGCTTGAGGATTACGTTAGCAGCATAAAACGTCATATATATATGTGTGTGTTCCTTGGAATCAAACCCATCACCGTTATGTTGCTCACACAATGCTCTTTAAAATCAGCTACGGTGTACAGTGATAATATGGTAAAGTAAAATCATGGTACTTTTGTGGCACTCCAAGAAACATACTGGCAAGCACTCGTGCTGTCTTACTGTATCTTGTACGGTGTTATAGCTTTACTGACCTCCTGAAGGACACAGATACTCCAACTATTAACACCTGATCATGTGTTTCATATCACTGTATGTGCTGTTAATAAAAATCTGTGACATCATTAGACACTGTCAGTATCTATAAGGAGCACTACTTGAAATATTACACTATTATAAAACCAACATATACAGTGGGTTAATGATATCATGTGAGACTACCTGTTGTGACAGTGTTATTTTGGTGAAAATGTTTGTCTGTAAGGATAGGTATCGTTATTTATCTCGGTATTGGTTTCTGTAGATTGTGGTATCATAATACATTTTGGTAATATGGTAAATTTCTTACAGTATGTGAAATGCAAAAGTAGGCGTGCAGGCTTAACATTGGGCTTTAATAATCTAGCATGCTGGATGAAAGAGATGTTGAGATCAAACATAATTTAACATATAACTGATTGTGATGGACAATGTGCGTTTATATGGAGTCTGTGACTGGAGCTCCTGTGTTCCCATCTATAAACAGATCAAAGAGGAGAAGAAGGCACCTCCTGCTCCAGCACTACCTCCACCTCCTCTCTCGGCCGTACCCGGAGGATTCCTCAAACAGCTGGTGAGAGAGACCGAGAAAGAGACGCGACACAAAGAACCGGAGCTTAAAGAGGAAAAGGCGGTGAGATCTTATTTCAATGATGTTTAATGTGTGACCTCTGAACTGGCTTTCCAAAATGTATTGGACGAAAAGCCATTTGTGCTTGCTGACCTAAAGGATTATTAGGAACACCATACTAATACTGTGTTGGACCCCCTTTCGCATTCAGAAGTGCATTAAATCTACGAGGCATTTATTCAACAAGGTGCTGAAAGCATTCTTTAGAAATGTTGGCCCATATTGATAGGATAGCATCTTGCAGTTGATGGAGATTTGTGGGATGCACATCCAGGGCACGAAGCTCCCGTTCCACCACATCCCAAAGTTGCTCTATTGGGTTGAGATCTGGTGACCGCGGGGTCCATTTTAGTACAGTGAACTCATTGTCATGTTCAAGAGACCAATTCGATATGATTTGAGCTTTGTGACATGGTGCATTATCCTGCTGAAAGTAGCCATCAGAGGATGGGTACATGGTGGTCATAAAGGAATAGACATGGTCAGAAACAATGCTCAGCTAGGCCGTAGCATTTAAACGATGCCCAATTGGCACTAAGAGTGTGCCAAGAAAACATCCCCACACCATTACACCATTGCATTAATGAGAAATTGAACAGGTGTTTCTAATAATCCTTTAGGTGAGTGTATAAGCAACCACATGTTCAACCAGCTAACTTCAGAAACAGATTTGTTTAGCAATCTCTCTTGTTTTTCACAGCCCAGCAAATTGAGCGATAATTTGGTCCAGAATTTCTTAAACCCGGATGAAACCCCACCCATACTGGAAGCAGAGAAGCTGGTGAACGGCGAACGATGTCGGCACAACGCGCTAACAGAGAAAAAAATGTCATTTCCCAGGAGAATCATGTCACCTGATTCAACCAATCAGAAAACAGACTCTAAATCCAACACTCCAGACATCAACGGTCAGGAACAGACGTCCAGTCCCTGTATAGAAAACATGACAGACGCGGCCAAATCGCCAGATCTAACTGTGAAAAAAGAAGCGAAGAGGGAAGAAGTCAAGGTGCGAAAGGAAGTTAATGCACTACAACAGGAAGTAAAAGAAGTGAGACAAGAACCAGAAGGTCAACTGACTGTGACTCATGTAAGAGAGGAGCCAAAGGTACAGACGGTGGGTAGAAATCATACTGAAACTAGAAACTACAGATCAGATGACATCAATTGATTGTTTCCAAAATAATGTTTCTTTAAAGGGGACATATCATGAAAATGTGTCTTTTTCCATATTTAAGTGCTATAATTGGGTCCCCAGTGCTTCCTACAAAATGTGATAAAGATTAACCCAGTAACTTAGTTTTGATAAACCATTTGGCTCCCCTTGTGATGTCAGAAGGGGATAAAACCACCCCTTAATCTGCACTATCCAACCACAGCACTGCCATTTAGTGCAGAGGTTAGCTCATTTGCATTTAAAAGGACACACACAAAAACGGCACACCTACAAAGTGATTATTTTAAATGATATAATTAATGATATGATATTTTGAGCTAAAACTTTACATATTGGGACACCAAAGACTTATTTGACATCTTAAAAAAGTCTTGTGAAATGTCTCCTTTAAAGCATCTTGCACTGTTTAAAAAAATGGTATATACACTGCAAAAAATCATTTTCAAGAAAAAAAATCTTTTTTTTATTGTTTTCAGTAAAAATATCTAAAAATTCTTAAATTAAGATGCTTTTTCTTGATGAGCAAAACGACCCAAGAAAATAAGTCTAGTTTTTAGACCAAAAATATCACATTTAAGTGATTTTGTGCATAAAACAAGCAAAAAATCTGCCAATGGGGTAAGCCATTTTTTCTTGAATTTTTCTTGAATTTAGGGTTTAGGAAAATGTTCAAGATTTTTTGCTTACCCCATTGGCAGATTTTTTTTGCTTGTTGTATGCACAAAATCACTTAAATTTGATATTGTTGGTCTAAAAACTAGACTTATTTTCTTGGGTCGTTTTGCTCATCAAGAAAAAGCATCTTAATTTAAGAATTTTTAGATATTTTTACTGAAAACAAGACAAAAATACTTATTGAAAATGATTTTTTGCAGTGTATGTACCATTTAGCTACAGATACTTATACATTTGCTAGCAATATGTCTTAACTTTCTCTCTTTCTCTTTGCAGAAGGATGTTTGGTACGAAGCTGGCAAGGTGTGGTATGTTCACAAAGACGGCTATACGCTTGGTAAGTCACCAGAATAACTTCTCTACCTGTGCTTGAACGTCCATGTGAGCTTCCTGTAAACCTAATGACACATAAACAGGAATTTCTATGTGAGTGTGATGTTGTTTTTGTCGAATATTTCCCTTAGTGGTGTTTAATCTCTAGAACAGCTCTCCTGGTGTTAAATTCCAGGTTATTAATAGCGTGTATCCTAGAGGATACTATATTTACACATCGCGTTCTTTTTTTTGAATATCCCAAAGGGGTCATTGTTTCATATCATGATGTGCACCGTCTGAAAGGCCAGTGCCGTGTGTTTGGGGTAGAACTTTGTGTTTTATGGCTCTTGTAGCTCATTTGGTAGAGCATTCTGGGCCAGATCCCCAACGCAGTTGCTGACTTTGGCGCAGATCCGGCCCAGAGTCATCTAACGTCATAGGTTCAATCCACAGAGAACAAACATGCAAAAAAAGTTTATAGCTCAAGAGTCATTTTGCATTAACTCATTCCACGCCATTTTTGTACTTTTCAAATGCCTTCCAGGAAAATTTTCTTCTAAAAATATATAAACATACAAATATATCAAATGAAAGAACAGACCCTCTGCTTTCAAACAAACAAACAATAAACAAACAAACAAAACGGGGACTTTCATCCTATCTATATTTTTTGTCTCTGCTTATAAACTCTTAAATATGAGTATTTTTCTAAAAAAAAAAAAAGAATTTAACAAAAAAGCTAAAAATAATTTCATTTTTGTAAAGGGAATTTTGTTAGAGATCAGATTCAGAACGATTATCAAAACATACATAGAGTTTAAAATTAGTAAGTAATTTTTTTGCTTCATTTTTTTTTATAAATTGGGTAAGTGCTATAGTCGTGGTATTGCAGATTAACATAAAACCTCATCAGGGAGACGTTTCTTTCATACAAATGTTTTCTCTTAATTGACAAGATAACTCGTCAATGGCGGGCGAAGAGTAAAAGCGTGTCCCAGATCAGAGATATTGGATGAAACAGGATTGAGCGCTGCTATTTCTATAAATAGGGGACAATGCAACGCTCAACGTGGCCGCTTTGGCGACGGAAGCCATTTTAAAAGAACAAATCATTAATCGATAAAGACTGATGTTTACCTGGGGGAGGGGCTTTGTACAGAATCAGATGAGGTGAAGGTCTTAAAGAAGGTCCAGATTCTATTGCAGTAGGGGTGTGTTTGTTTAGGTCATTTCAAATGTCAACATTGACTTTCAGTTCAATTTTCTTTATAAAGCGCTTTTCACAATTGGCAATTGTTTCAAAGCAGCTTTAAATTAATAGAAGCAGGGGAAAACACAGAAAAATTGACAGACAATATAAGTAGCAAAATACAGCGGCTATGAATAAACTTTACAAGCGTGCGTATTAATAATGTATCGTATATATATATATATATATATATATATATATGGGATGTAAACAGTATGTAAACGGATAAGGAGATTTAACAATCTCCGTCTGCGGTCGCTGGTCAGGCATCGGGTGGGCATCACATTGAAGGACGGCCAGTAGATCAGTGGTGTGTTGATCTTCACGGCAGCCGGAACTGGGTCTGTTTGTCTCAATGTCCTCTGGTTCGAGTACAAGACAGGGAGAGAGAAACAAAATCCTATTAGCGTAGGGGCCGTTCGCATGTAATGCAAGGGTCACATAGTGTTGTGTTTTAATATATTCTCGGTTCCAGACAGGCTAGCTATTGCGGCATTAGTATATTACCCAGACGAGTTATGTGAATGCTTGGTTTCGTACGGCTAACTATTGCGAGATAAGTATAATTTACTAGAAAAATTATGTGAATGCTTTGTTAAAGAAAAAAGTCTTAAGTTTAGATTTAAAGTGATCGACTGTGTCTGATTCTCGGACATCAGTTGGCCAATCATGCACCCTGCCTTTAAAGAAACACACACAAAAACAGTGCGTTTTTTATTGCAGCAACAAATAGCCATGTTCAACAATGTATAATGAAAGATCTGTGGTGTATTTTGAGCTGAAACTTTACAATCACATTCTGGGGATACCAGTGACTATTTTTATATTGCTGAAAACACCTACGTGAGCGGCCCTTTAAGAAACGAAAGTTGTGGTACAGTTGATGTCAGGTTTAATTGTTGGTCAGAAATATGTTGTGATTTCAGAAATATCTGTCTTTCCTTGTTCTTTATTCTTGCGTGACCAAAATAACTGGCCGGAGGAGTTGCAAACATGGAGTCAAGTGCCGCTTTACTAAAGAGACTTTGCCCAAGTGCATAAATGTTCTATGTGCAGTGGAAGATCAGAAACAAATTTGTATGATAATTGTGACTGAAATTTCGCTCTAAAATATCAAATTTATCAGTCTGAGCTGTATAACAATACTGTATTCCCATACCAACATTCTGCACAGGAGCTTTCTGAATTTGGCACGTTACCTACAGAATAATCTCCTGTCTGATCAGATCTGTGTTAGTGCCAGCTTTAGTCTATTTGTGCTACGCTGTTTAACAGCCCGAGATCAGAGAGTTTGGGATGAATGGGTTTAATGTTCTTATCAGAATCACAGTGTCTCTGAATCTACAAACCGATGCTGCCAGGTTAAAAGAATAAAAGCGCACAATCCTGCCAAGTTATCCAACATAAGGGCGCTTACACACAGAGCACAGCGCATGATCCGTAGGAATGCGTTTCAGATTGGTTGCAAATGCAGTGTTTATATTTCTAGTAGCACAAATGCAAAAAAATTTAATGCAAACTTGGTCGATATGTAACAGCAACTCAGTTAAAACCGGATGAGGGCACACCAGAGCTCCCTGATGACCGGGTGAGGGTTCGACTGGACTCAGATGGTTCTGTCCATGATGTAACTCAGTATGAGATCGAGAAGGTATAGTTAAACTCCAGATTTATTTGATGTATATCATCACATGATGAACGTGAAACATTGCTTTTGATGCTTGTGTTCAGCTGAACCCACCTGAGCTGGACCTGTGTGAAGATCTGAGCAATCTTGTAAGCATGAACGAGTCGAGTGCCCTTCATGTTTTGACCAATCGAGCCAAAGCGTGTCTACCCCTCACCCATGCTGGACCAAACCTGCTGGCACTGTGGCCTCCTATGTCTTCACCAGGCAAGGTACTGTATCAAAATCAAAGAAAGACCATAGTAATACTGTTCTCACACCAAATAGGGGTATTTTGGACATGTTTTAACAAACAATCTGTGGGGTGTTTCGAGCTGAAGCTTCTCAGACACATTCTGGACACACCTGAGACTTAAATTACATCTTGTAAATTTTTTTATTTAAGTTTTGGACTGATATGATATTTTTAAGTCATTGAGTACCATGGTATACATAGATGTACCAATGTTTTACTTTCTAATTTCTTCACTGTACCATGGTACTCCTGCAGTATTGTAAGGGTTAGATGAGTTCATTTGGTTTCTGTTCTTGTCTTTAGGTACGGAGTCGGCGCTGTGACTCTTGGACGGCTCCCGGGCCGCTGCAGGCTCTGGTTAAGAGGGTGTGCGTGTCTATGGTGGGTCAGCGGAGAGATCAGACGCTGGTGGCTTTGGGTCGCAGCGGTACAGGCAAAACCACTTGCTGTCAGTCGTTTTCACTGGAGCTTCTCAAACAAGCAGGAACGGCAGGGGGAAGCCTTACATGTGAGTCCATTGTCTCTCCATCCGAATACAAATGTTGGGTAGTTGCATTGGTTCTGGGTACATGTGGTAACCCATGCAACACTATGCCTGCTCTGGGGGGGGAAAGTATTTATTTTGTATAGGTTTAATGTCTGTGGATGATATTTACATGCTACTATTCCAGTTATTGCAACAGCATCTTCCTCTCACAGTGAGATATGTTTTGCTTGACTAAACATCATGTTGTATAAATCAGGCCGGCTGTTTAACTTATTGCACTATAGTAACGGTTTAGACACAGTTTGTTGATATTGTGAGTGTTATAAAATGGGTTTTATGTGTGTTTGTTTACAGTGGAGCGTCTGCAGGCAGTGTTTACTGTCCTGCGCTCTTTTGGTTGTGTGAGTTCACCTCACAGTGAAGCCTCCAATCGTTTTGCTATGGTGCTCTCACTGGACTTCAACCACGCTGGACTCGCTGCCGCCGCACATCTGCAGGTGCGTCTGTCTGTCTGTCTATTACCCTGTCTGTCTGTTACCCTGTCTGTTACCCTGTCTTTCTGTCTGTCTGTTACCCTGTCTGCCTGTCTGTTATCCTGTCTGCTACCCGGTCTGTCTATCTGTCTGTCTGTTACCCTGTCTGTCTGTCTGTTACTCTGTCTGCCTGTCTGTTACCCTGACCGCCTGTCTGTTACCCTGACTGCCTGTCTGTTAGCCTGTCAGTCTGTCTGTTACCCTGTCTGTTTGTCTGTCTGTCTGTCTGCCTGTCATCATGTCTGTCTGTCTATTTATCTATCACTCTGTCTGTCTGTTGTCTATTACCCTGTCGGTTACCCTATCTGTCTGACTGTTACCTTGTCTATCTGTCTGTTACCCTGTCTGTCTGTCACTCTGTTTTCCTGTCTGTTACTCTGTCTGTCTGCCTATTACCCTGTCGGTGACCCTATCTGTCTGTCTGTTACCTTGTCTATCTGTCTGTTACCCTGTCTGTCTGTCTGTTACCCTGTTTTCCTGTCTGTTACCCTTTCTGTCTGTCTGTCTGTCTATTTATCTATCTCTCTGTCTGTCTGCCTGCCTATTACCCTGTCGGTTACCCTGTCTGTCTGTCTGTCTGTCTGTCTGTCTGTCTGTCTGTCTGTCTGCCTGTCTGCCTGTCTGTCTGCCTGTCTGTTATCTTGTCTATCTGTCTGTTACCCTGTCTGTCTGTCTGTTTGCCTGTCTATCTGTCTTTTACCCTGTTTGCTACACTGTATGTTACCCAGTTTGGCTGTCTGTTACCCTGTCTGTCTGTCTATTACCCTGTCTGTCTGTCTGTCTGTTTCCCTGTTTGCCTGTCTGTTACCCTGTCTGTCTGTCTGTCTGTCTGTCTATTTATCTATCTTTCTGTCTGTCTTCCTGCCTATTACCCTGTCGGTTCCCCTGTCTGTCTGTCTGTCTATCTGTCTGTTATCTTGTCTATCTGTCTGTTACTCTGTCTGTCTGTTACCCTGTTTGCCTGTCTGTTACCCTGTCTGTCTGTCTATTACCCTGTCTATTTGTCTGTTTGCCTGTCTGTTACCCTGTCTGCCTGTCTGTTACCCTGTCTGTCTGTCTGTCTGTTTGCCTGTCTATCTGTCTTTTACCCTGTTTGCTACACTGTCTGTTACCCAGTTTTCCTGTCTGTTACCCTGTCCGTCTGTCTGTCTGTCCGTCTGTTATCTTGTCTATCTGTCTGTTACCCTGTCTGTATGTTACCCTGTTTGCCTGTCTGTTACCCTGTCTGTCTGTCTGTCTGTTTGCCTGTCTATTTGTCTTTTACCCTGTTTGCTACACTGTATGTTACCCAGTTTGCCTGTCTGTTACCCTGTCTGTCTGTATATTACCCTGTCTGCCTGTCTGTTACCCTGTCTTTCTGTCTGTCTGTCTGTCTGTCTGTTATCTTGTCTATCTGTCTGTTACCCTGTCTGTCTGTTACCCAGTTTGCCTGTCTGTTACCCTGTCTGTCTGTCTATTACCCTGTCTGTCTGTCTGTTACCCTGTCTGTCTGTCTGTTACACTCTCTATCTGTATGTTACCCTGTCTGTATGTCTGTTACCCTGTTTGTCTGTCTGTCTATTACCCTGTCTATTTGTCTGTTTGCCTGTCTATCTGTCTTTTAACCTGTTTGCTACACTGTCTGTTACCCAGTTTGCCTGTCTGTTACCATGTCTGTCTGTCTATTACCCTGTCTGTCTGTCTGCTACCCTGTCTGTCTGTCTGTTACATTCTCTATCTGTATGTTACCCTGTCTGTATGTCTGTTACCCTGTCTGTCTGTTACCCTGTCTGTCTGTCTATTACCCTGTCTGTCTTTCTGTTACAATGTCTGTCTGTCTGTCTTTCTGTCTATCTATCACCATGTCTGTCTGCCTACCTTTTACCCTGTCGGTTATCCTTGTCTGTCTTTTACCCTGTCTGTCTGCCTGTTTGTCTGTTACCCTGTCTGCCTGTCTGTTACACTGTCTGCCACCATGTCTGTCTGTCTATCTATCTATCACCCTGTCTGTCTGCCTGCATATTACCCTGTCTGTTTGCCTGCTTGCCTGTCTATCTGTCTGTCTCTTACACTGTAAGTATGTTTAACCACTACAAGCCCCCTTTTAATGTTTCCCTGTTAAACTTAAAAAATCTAAATAAAGTTTAAGAGTTTCTTTATTGTTGTACTTTGAACTGATTCTTTCTGTTGCTCTGTGTTTCAGACGATGCTGCTGGAGAAATGGAGAGTATATCAGAGACCGGAGGGAGAGAGTAACTTCCTGGTTTTCTCTCAGATGCTTGCAGGCATCAGCACAGACCTGAGGTCAGTGGAGCTCCCGTGGTCTCACTCAGCTATTTGTTGTTTATATTGCAAAGCCTCTCTCTGGTTTCCTGTCTTCTCTCCTCACAGAGTGAAAGATCACACGTCATTTATTCGACAATAAAGACCATAGTTAAACCCCAGATCATTTACCCTATTGTTAGGAGTTTGTTTTTCAATTGGATTTCCCCTGTAAGACACGCACAAGATCCTCTGCACAACACAACACGTTTGGCAGAACGCCTGCACTATTCTGAGCCACGCATTAAAGCAAAGCCCGGAGATCTTGATGAAGCCGGATCTGCTCTGATGTCATTTCCTGTGTACAGTAAATCTGACTGTGACTCTCTGTTCTCTCATCACAGGACAGAACTGCAGCTGCACCAGTTAAAGGAATACAACTTATTTGGTATCACATGCCCAACCAAGGTACAAAATCATGACAAAAATGTAAAGTGAAAATATAACCTTCATATCTTTAATATTGACTGTTGTTGTTTAGCGACCTCTATTGGTGACAAAAAATTGCATATTGTGCCTTTAACGCATTAATTTTAAATTTGGCTTAGTAAATTTAATTCTTGGCTTGAACTTCTCTTAGTTTTTTCATATTTGCATTTCACATTTCCTAATTTGGCTCTTGTTTTTCTGCTCCTGTTGTTTTTACTTCAGGTGGATGAAAAGCAAAGGGCTTCGGTGGGATTCGGGAAACTGCTGGTTGCCATGAACACTTTGGGATTCACAGCAGAAGAACAAAAAGCAATTTGGCATGTTTTGGCAGCAATATACCACCTTGGTGTTGCAGGAGCATGCAAAGGTCAATTAGCACCATACTTATAGTAAAATCAAACTGTGTTTCTTGTAATAAAGCGCTGTGTATTTTTATAGAATGAATTATGAACACAGAGTCTTTCTTTTGTTTCTGCGCTTCCGTGGCTCCAGTGGGCCGTAAGCAGTTTATGAGTTTTGACAGCGCGCAGACGGCCAGCGCCATCCTGGGTTGTGAGGGTGAGGAGCTTCACACGGCCGTCTTTAAACATCACCTGAGACAGTTACTGCAGAGAGCGACCGGAGGCGTCAGAGAGAGACGTTCGACTGAGGAACCTGAGGAAGGTCAGTCTGAGCCTCTTCACCAATCACAATCAAAGTGTTGAGATTCATTAAAGACCAGATGGCATAAAGGACAATGAATTTATCTTCAGCATAATGTGTGCACTGTGGAGATGTGAAAATCTATGTAGGAAAATTGTCTAGCTAACACAACAGTCAAATATAAAAAAAACATTTGTTCAATCCGAATCAAGTATCCTAAAAAGCCATGTAATTAAATCTGCCTGTATATCTCTCTGTCTGTCTGTCTCTCAGTCTTTCTGCCTGTTTATCTCTCAGTTTTTAACTACCTGTTTGACTGTCTGTCTGTATAGCTGTTTGCCTGTATATTTGTCTATATATCTCTCAGTCTGTCTGTCTATTTATCTGTTTGTTTGTTTATCTATCCCTCTGTCTATGTATCTGTCTGTCTGTCTGTCTGTCTTTCTGTCTTTTTGTCTGTCTGTATAGCTGTTTATTTGTCTATAACTCTCTGAGTGTTTGTCTATTTATCTGTATATCTGTTTGTATATCTTTCCCTCTGTCTATTGATCTGTCTGTCTGTCTGTCTGTCTATCAATCTGTCTGTATATCTGTCTGTCTGTCTGTCTGTCTGTTTATTTGTCTGTAACTCTCTGAGTGTATGTCTATTTATCTGTATATCTGTTTGTTTATCTATCCCTCTGTCTATTGATCTGTCTGTCTGTCTGTAAATCGATCTGTCTTTCTGTCTGTCTGTCTGTCTGTCTGTTTATTTGTCTATAACTCTCTGAGTGTCTGTCTATTTATCTGTATATCTGTTTGTTTATCTATCCCTCTGTCTATTGATCTATCTGTCTGTCTGTATGGCCGTCTGTCTGTTTAGCTGTCTTTATTTATTTTTGTCTGTCTGTATAGCTGTTTTTTTTGTCTGTATATCTCTCGGCCTGTCTGTCTATTTTTCTGTATCTGTCCATCTGTCTATTTATCTGACTGTCTGTATAGCTGTCTCTTTGTCTGTCTATTTATCTGCATACCTGTTTGTTGGTTTGTTTATCTATCCATCTGTCTATTGATCTGTCTGTCTGTCTGTATATCTATCTGCTGGCTGTCTGTCTGTTTAGCTGTCTTTATTTATTTTTGTCTGTCTGTCTGTATAGCTGTTTATTTGTCTGTATATCTCTCGGCCTGTCTGTCTATTTTTCTGTATATCTGTCCATCTGTCTATCTATCTGCCTGTCTCTATAGCTGTCTTTTTGTCTGTCTATTTATCTGTATACCTGTTTGTTAGTTTGTTTGTTTGTTTATCTATCCATCTGTCTATTCATCTGTCTGTCTGTCTGTCTGTAGATCTCTCTCGGCCTGTCTCTCTGTTTTTCTGTATATCGGTTTGTTTATCTGTCCATCTGTCTATCTATCTGCCTGTCTGTATAGCTGTCTGTTTGTATATTTATCTGTATACCTGTTTGTTTGTTTGTTTGTTTATGTTTGTTTATCTAACTATCTATCAATATGTCTATCTATTTGCCTGTCTATTTATCTATCTGCCTGTCTGTCCGTTTGTCTGTATAGCTGTCTGTCTGTCTGTCTGTCTGTCTGTCTGTTTATCTGTATACCTGTTTGTTTATCTATCCATCTGTCTATGCATCTGTCTGTCTGTCTGTTTGTTTGTCTGTCTATTATTCTGTATATCTGTTTCTTTATATATCCATCTGTATCTATCTGTCTGTCTATCTATCTAGCTGTCTATCTGTCTGTCTGTCTGTCTGTCTGTCTGCCTGCCTGCCTGGCTGTCTGTCTGTATAGCTGTCTATTTGTCTGTATGTATAGCTGTCTGTCTGATTATATGTATACCTGTTTGTTTGTCTATTCATCTGTCTGTCTGTACATTTGTCTGTATATCTTTCGGCCTGTATATGTATATGTATATCTGTTTGTTTATCTGTCCCTTTGTCTATCTGTCTGTAGAGCTGTCTATTTGTCTGTCTGTCTGTCTATTTATCTGTATATCTGTTTATATATCTATCTGCCTGTCTGTCTTTCTGTATAGCTGTCTATTTGTCTGTATGCATAGCTGTCTGTCTGATTATCTGTATACCTGTTTGTTTATTTGTTCATCTGTCTGTCTGTATATTTGTCTGTATATCTCTCAGCCTGTCTATTTATCTGTATACCTGTCTGTTTGTTGGTTTGTTTATCTATCTGTCTATTCATCTGTCTGTCTATCTGTATATCTCTCTCGGCCTCTCCCTCTGTTTTTCTGTATATCGGTTTGTTTATCTGTCCATCTGTCTATCTATCTGACTGTCTGCATAGCTGTCTGTCTGTCTATTTATCTGTATACCTATTTGTTTGTTTGTTTATCTAACTACAATCTGTCTATCTATTTGCCTGTCTATCTATCTACTGCCTGCCTGCCTGCCTGTCCGTTTGTCTGTATAGCTGTCTGTCTGTCTGTTTATCTGTATACCTGTTTGTTTATCTATCCTTCTGTCTATTCATCTGTATGTCCGTCTATCTGCCTGTTTGTCTGTCTGTCTGTCTGTCTGTCTGTATAGCTGTCTATTTGTCTGTATGTATAGCTGTCTGTCTGTTTATCTGTATATCCATCTGTCTGTCTATTTGTCTGTCTGTCTGTATAGCTGTCTGTCTGTCTGTCTGTCTGTCTTTCTGTCTGTATAGCTGTCTGTCTGTCTGTATAGCTGTCTGTCTGTATAGCTGTCTGTCTGTCTGTCTGTCTGTCTGTCTGTCTGTCTGTCTGTATAGCTGTCTGTCTGATTATATGTATACCTGTTTGTTTATCTATTCATCTGTCTGTCTGTATATTTGTCTGTATATCTCTCGGCCTGTCTATTTATCTGTATATTTGTTTGTTTATCTGTCCATTTGTCTATGTGTCTGTAGAGCTGTCTGTTTGTCGATTTATCTGTATATCTGTTTATATATCTATCTGCCTGTCTGTCTGTATATCTTGCCTGTTTATTTCATTTAGAAATGTGTGTGCTTCTCAGGTCCTAAAGTCAGTCCGGTTCAGTGTGTAGGAGGAATGGCTGCTGGTCTCTATGAAGAACTCTTTACCACTATTGTATCGCTCATAAACAGGTAAACACACGTAGACATACAGTATGCATTTGGCACTTAAATACACTTTTTAGTATTTGTGTTATCTGGGATTTGAACATGATACAAAATATAAACATCATACAGAATGACACAATAAAAATATACACAATGCAGGATTTGAACAATACAGTATATAACCACATTATACACATAATATCAGATGTTTTTGTTGTGACAATGTGTGTAGCAGTGTGTGGTGGTTATAGATGTGTTCAGACATGCAGTTTGTGGATCATATTATATGTAGTCATTACCATTATGAGCATCTGCTAGCAGTAAACATGTTTCTCTTTATTGCCCGCTTTCTCCAGAGCTCTGCAGTCTCAGCAGCTCACGTTGGCATCAGTGATCGTGGTGGACACGCCGGGCACGAGGAACCCCAGACACAGCGGAGATGAGCGAGCAGCCGGTTTTTCTGAGCTCTGTCACAACTACTTACAGGAGAGACTGCTGGAGCACTGCTTCACACACACCTTTACACACACGCTGGACAGATACGCACAGGTGTGTTACCTGATGTCAACTACAGTAGTGTGTGTAGCATTCCTGTAGCGTACCTTCTGTAGGGTGAATAAATAGTATATGAATAACAAACTCATCATGGCCGTCTTTTTGAATTACTTGTCTGTGGATAGGAAGGAGTGCCTGTAGATTTCGCCGCCCCTGAGTCGAGTCCTTCAGACGTTGTGAATGCTGTAGACCAGCCTGGATTGCAGGTATCACCAAAATTCTCAGCAAGCTTTTTACAGACCTCAACCTACCTTGTAGTGTTACAGCAATGAGTCTCTGTTTGTTTCCTCAGGTTCGAGGACCAGAAGGTGATGCCCGTGGTCTCCTGTGGGTTCTGGATGAGGAGATGGTTACTCCTGGTTCAACAGAGAGCACAGTTCTGGAAAGGGTGTGTCAGTACTTTGGTGGCACGGGTACGTCAGTCTATTCAGTCTAGAAATACTTTGAGATTTTTCGTATTTGTCAGACGTTTCATTTGACTGTCTTCTGTTTTTTAGTACGTCAATGTGAGCAGCCTCTGCATTGTGAGATTGCTCACCTGATGGGCTCCGATCCGGTTCGCTATGATCTTTCGGGCTGGTTCAGTCAGGTCCAGAACAATCCATCTGCCCTCAATGCCAGTTCACTTCTGCAAAACTCCTCAGTGTAAGGGTATAAAAACAAGCTAGGTACACACCAAGCAGACGGTCGGCAAGTTAATATAGCGACCAAACTATCGGTATCGGCAGATATCAGTCTGAATAATCGGCTATCAGTATTGGCAGATATCAGTCTGAATAATTGATTATTGATATCTACAGATATCAATTTGAATAATCGGTAACGCAGATATCAGTCAGAATAATCGGCTAACGGTATTGGCAGATATTAGCTGAATAATTGACTATTGATATCTGCAGATATCGGTCTGAATAATCGACTACCGATATCTGCAGATATCAATTTGAATAATCGGTAACGGCAGATATCAGTCTGAATAATCGGCTATCAGTATTGGCAGATATCAGTCTGAATAATCGACTATCAATATCTACAGATATCAATTTGAATAATCGGTAACGCAGATATCAGTCAGAATAATCGGCTAATGATTTTGGCAGATATCAGTCCAAATAATCGACTATCGATATCTACAGATATCAATTTGAATAATCGGTAAAGCAGATATCAGTCAGAATAATCAGCTAATGGTATTGGCAGATATTAGCTGAATAATTGACTATTGATATCTGCAGATATCAGTCTAAATAATTGACTACCGATATCTGCAGATATCAATTTGAATAATCGGTAACGGCAGATATCAGTCTGAATAATCGGCTATCAGTTTTGGCAGATATCAGTCTGAATAATCGACTATCAATATCTACAGATATCAATTTGAATAATCGGTAACGGCAGATATCAGTCTGAATAATCAACGATCAATATCTGCAGATATCAGTCTGAATAATCGACTATCGGTATCTACAGATATCAATTTGAATAATCGGTAACGGCAGATATCAGTCTGAATAATCAACGATCAATATCTGCAGATATCAGTCTGAATAATCGACTATCAATATCTACAGATATCAATTTGAATAATCGGTAACGGCAGATATCAGTCTGAATAATCAACGATCAATATCTGCAGATATCAGTCTGAATAATCGACTATCGATATCTACAGATATCAATTTGAATAATCGGTAAAGCAGATATCAGTCAGAATAATCAGCTAATGGTATTGGCAGATATTAGCTGAATAATTGACTATTGATATCTGCAGATATCAGTCTAAATAATTGACTACCGATATCTGCAGATATCAATTTGAATAATCGGTAACGGCAGATATCAGTCTGAATAATCGGCTATCAGTTTTGGCAGATATCAGTCTGAATAATCGACTATCAATATCTACAGATATCAATTTGAATAATCGGTAACGCAGATATCAGTCAGAATAATCGACTAAAGGTGTTGGCAGATATTAGCCTGAACAATCGACTATTGATATCTGCAGATATTAGTCTGAATAATCGACTATTGATATCTGCAGATATCAATTTGAATAATTGGTAACGGCAGATATCAGTCTGAAAAATCAACTATCGATATCTGCAGATATCAATTTGAATAATCTGTAACGGCAGATATCAGTCTGAATAATCAACTATCGATATCTACAGATATCAATTTAAATAATCGGTAACACAGATATCAGTCAGAATAATCAGCTAACAGCTATTGGCAGATATTAGTCGGAATAATTGATTATTGATATCTGCAGATATTAGTCTGAATAATTGACTATCAAGATCTGCAGATATCAATTTAAATAATCAGTAACGACAGATATCAGTCTCAATAATCGGTTATCTGTATCAGCAGATATCAGTCTGAATAATCTGTTATCGGTATCAGCATATATCAATTTGAATAATTGGTAACGGCAGATATCAGTCTGAATAATCGGCTATCTGTATCAGCAGATATCAATTTGAATAATCAGTAACGGCAGATATCAGTCTGAATAATCAACGATCAATATCTGCAGATATCAGTCTGAATAATCGACTATCGGTATCTACAGATATCAATTTGAATAATCAGTAACGCAGATATCAGTCAGAATAATCATCTATCGGTATCGGCAGATATCAGTCTGAATAATCGGCTATCGGGTTTAGCAGATATCAGTCAGAGTAATCGTCTATCAGTATCAGCAGATATCAGTCTAAATAATCTGCTATCGGTATCAGCATATATCAATTTAAATAATTGGTAACGGCAGATATCAGTCTGAATAATCGGCTATCTGTATCAGCAGATATCAATTTGAATAATTGGTAACGGCAGATATCAGTCTCAATATCGGCTATCGGTATCAGCAGATATCAATTTGAATAATAGGTAACGGCAGATATCAGTCTCAATATCGGCTATCGGTATCAGCAGATATCAATTTGAATAATCGGTAACGGCAGATATCAATCTAAATAATCAGCTATCAGTTTTGGCAGATATCAGTCTGAATAATCGACTATCAATATCTACAGATATCAATTTGAATAATCGGTAACGCAGATATCAGTCAGAATAATCGACTAAAGGTGTTGGCAGATATTAGCCTGAACAATCGACTATTGATATCTGCAGATATTAGTCTGAATAATCGACTATTGATATCTGCAGATATCAATTTGAATAATTGGTAACGGCAGATATCAGTCTGAAAAATCAACTATCGATATCTGCAGATATCAATTTGAATAATCTGTAACGGCAGATATCAGTCTGAATAATCAACTATCGATATCTACAGATATCAATTTAAATAATCGGTAACACAGATATCAGTCAGAATAATCAGCTAACAGCTATTGGCAGATATTAGTCGGAATAATTGATTATCGATATCTGCAGATATTAGTCTGAATAATTGACTATCAAGATCTGCAGATATCAATTTAAATAATCAGTAACGACAGATATCAGTCTCAATAATCGGTTATCTGTATCAGCAGATATCAGTCTGAATAGTCTGTTATCGGTATCAGCATTTATCAATTTGAATAATTGGTAACGGCAGATATCAGTCTGAATAATCGGCTATCTGTATCAGCAGATATCAATTTGAATAATCAGTAACGGCAGATATCAGTCTGAATAATCAACGATCAATATCTGCAGATATCAGTCTGAATAATCGACTATCGGTATCTACAGATATCAATTTGAATAATCAGTAACGCAGATATCAGTCAGAATAATCATCTATCGGTATCGGCAGATATCAGTCTGAATAATCGGCTATCGGGTTTAGCAGATATCAGTCAGAGTAATCGTCTATCAGTATCAGCAGATATCAGTCTAAATAATCTGCTATCGGTATCAGCATATATCAATTTAAATAATTGGTAACGGCAGATATCAGTCTGAATAATCGGCTATCTGTATCAGCAGATATCAATTTGAATAATTGGTAACGGCAGATATCAGTCTCAATATCGGCTATCGGTATCAGCAGATATCAATTTGAATAATCGGTAATGGCAGATATCAATCTAAATAATCAGCTATCGGTATCGGCAGATATCAGTCAGAGTAATTTTGCAACTGTGGACCCAGACATAGCCAATACGCAACTAGTGTGAGGCAACCCCACTACTCCATTGGCGTCGCTTTGGTGTGTCCCTATAGACTGCTGAATGAATGTCCAAAAGCACTCTGGCGTCCATCCCTCCATCTCTTTTGACTTTTTAGGATAGAAATAAAAGCCCTATTTGAGCCACGGGCGTCTGTGCCTCCTCTCTGCCGCGGTTTGGGCGGCGTCGAGGGCGGATCACAGCGGGCACTGCAGAGGAGCGGTACCGTGCGCAAGACTCTGAGCGGAGGGATGGCGGCCCTCAGGAGACACTCCCAGTGCATCTCCGTCAAACTACAGGCGGTGAGCAAGCACACGGTCATTTGACTCTCGCATGAAAACAAATGACACGTCTGTTATCTCCAACATTTATGAAGCCAATGAAAATTTCCATCCGTCTTTTGTCTGTAAACACATCTCACTTTCCATGACTCTCTCTCTGTCTCTCTCTCTCTCTCTCCCCCCGTGTGTGCAGGATGCGCTGGTCAATCTGATTCGGCGAGCTCGACCGGTCTTCCTGCAGTGTTTGAGTGCTAAAACAGATGGTTGTGGCTTTGATGTCCCAGCACTGCGTGTACAGCTGCACTCCACACACCTGCTTCCAGCACTGCAGCTGTACCGAACAGGTTTCACACATATACATGCACACTTGTGTTTTTATTTAAACCTGATTAGTAATGTTTGCTAGTCTTACAGTGCCCACTGGTTGCATACTACATGCTTTTGCAAATGTAGTGGGCAAAGCATGCATACAGATATTTTGCATACTGTGCACACTCATTGTATGAATACAGCATCCACCCTGAACATAGTCTTTATTTAGTGCCTTAGTTTTACATCTTTCGTGTGGACATTTATTAATGTAAATATGTCGTTCTCTCTCTCTTTGCATTAGGCTACCCCGAGCACATGTCTGTGGGTGATTTCCGCTGTCGTTTCCAAGCTCTTTCCGCTCTTATAATAAAGCGTTATGGCTCTGTCTTCATTACTCCAGATGAGAGGAAGGTCTGGACATCCTAAATCACCAGCGCACACGCATCATTACTTACTGTTAAAATGTCATTTGCCTCTAATGATGTCAAATGATAACATTTATTTGCCTCTTTAACGTTCAGCTGTTTTTCTCGAACAACCAACAGAGGAACTTACCTTTATCTGTGTTTTTGCCCCGTACATCAGGCCGTGGAGGAGTTATTGATCGAACTGGATCTGGACAAGAAAAGCATCGTTTTGGGATTGAGTCGGGTACGATTTTTCTCTTTTATGCTCATGCTTTTGATGACTAAAGATGAATTGTTCACATTGGATAACATTACGTATACGTTCGGCAGGTGTTTATGAAGCGAGGCGTCTTGAGTTGTTTAGATCAGCAGAGAGATCAGTTGGTGAGCGGTTGGCTTGTTTACCTTCAAGCGTCCTGTCTGGGTCACCTGGGTCGGCAGAAATATCGCCGCATGAAGGTGAGTCTCGTGTTTGTCCTCTGTTGGGATGATGCAGGGTTATAGATCTGCAGATAGAGATAAGGAGGTGTCTCAATGATTTACAGTGTAAAGAAAACCGTTTTGAGATATAAAGGATAAAGTACTGCATATAAATGATGTTCTTCAGAAATCATTATGGTTTCGGCATCACGATATCATAACAGGTACTTATCAAAATTCTGTATCTTTTTATTTTCCCTTGAAAAGAAGTAAACAGATCCTAACATCTTTAGCATTTAAAATGTGAAATGGCCATGTTTGAAGAAATGTTGCTGATGTGTAATATGGTAATGTTTGTGCTGATCTGTGATCAGGTTCAGCAGATGGCAGTGAGTTGTATTCAGAGAAACTTGCGAGCTCTCACGTCAGTGTCGTGCTGGAGTTGGTGGAGGCTTCTGTGTAAAGTTCGCCCTCTGCTGGATGTCAACATGGATGACCAGCGACTCAGATCTAAAGAGGTACAGTACTGACACGCTGGAACAGACTAAACATCACCACTGAAATCACTTACTACCCTTCTTCAATCTGTCTGCCTGCCTTTTCATTTGTCTGTCTGTCTATCTGTCTGTTTGTCTATTTGTTCCATTAGTTTATTTGTCTGTCTGTCTATATATCTATCTGCCTCTCAATCTATTTATCTATCTTGTCTGTCTGTCCCTCAATCTGTCTGTATTTTTGGCTATCTGTCTATTAGTCTACTTGTCTAT